>LUCH01002496.1:18690-38448 GCA_013368495.1 Paragonimus heterotremus
CAGTCAATGGCGTACCTGTATCCATACCATTTCTAGTTCTTCCGCTTAATCTTCTTTTATTAACTCTCAACCTTCTTAGTTACGTTTTCTTCTAAGATATTCCACATCACTGTTGAGGTGAGCGGCGGCCCGAGCCACAGTGCCTTTTGGTCAGGCTCATGGCTATTACGATTATGATGGACTTCTGAAAAAGGGTCACAGGAATTTACAAAACGGTAACACGGGACGTTTTGTACGCAAGTCTTGTCCAAACATAATCGATGAACAAAGACAGTGAATGAAGCAGTTCAGACAATTAGCAGTAGAAGTAGTCAAGGATAACAAAACGATAAAAAGCTCTGCTGTCAAACTCAAAGTGCGACTAACTTTATCCTGTTTGTGGTCTACGTTAGCTGCTGTTAGTTCTCGACACTGTTTTCTTCTCCCTTGGCAGTAAATTCGGAAAATGGAGTCAGTTTGGGATTGGGACGTACAGTTATGCAATCGATTTCCTCACTGTCCTCTACTTTTAATCTGAGGTTTGTACACATCTTAACAGTCACATTCGTTGTAGTTCTGTTAGTTTGATTTGATATGCAAAGCAATTGGATTAGTGTGGTCCACGAATGTGCTAAAAGTCAGAAGTTTAGTATGAATTGTCAAAAAATAACATTAAATGAATAAGCGGGCATGTTTAGTACACAGCTGGAACGGATTGCGCTGTATACGGAAAATCACAAAATAGGAACTAGCACGGTTTCAACGTTGAAGGTATGCCCAGAAATATCTGGCCCCAAAAACCTGTGTCAACTCAACTTTCTTTTGCATGAGACCACTAAGAACCAGAATGTATTATCTGACACAGAATGGAATCAGTGGTGCTTTTCAATATAGTTTTGGTGCGAAATTTGTTGTGAATGTAGCGTTCCATTTTAACTGCTCATTCCAATCTCCCACTAGCCTTTCGCGGCATCCTGTTTTTACACCAGAGGCAAAGTATTTTGTCTTAGGAGTATATTGTCCGTTATTCTTGGCCTTGATTCCTTACTGTGTGACTGGAAACTACTGATTCAGAATCAAGCACCTTATTTGGATGTTAAATATCCGCAGACTGGTAGGCCGCTTGCGTTGTCAGCGTCAGTACAAACAGCAATGCGGAAGACTGAAATTACGGAGGTATGTCTTAAACGATAGCAACACAGCAGTGTGGAACAGGGTCGTCCAGCTAATGTATCTGGGGCCAAACGACGTATTTCCCCGGAAACTTTTAGTCAGACAAACAGAGTGTGCACGGTCCTTACACCAATGAAATATGTTTTTGTGTGTGCGGTCATCAGCTAGTACGCATGGTCCAGCAGATGCTTTCCGTAAGGTGTGAAGTTGGAAGTGAATTTCGTAGTTTCAATGGCAGGGAGTGACGACACTTTCAACGGAACGTACTTCAAAAGTCCCAAATGAGTGCGTTCTACAGAGGCGCTTACTATGAGGACGTCCACTATGAGAAGAGACTGTTGCGTGGATTATATTTGCGATTAAATCATACAGTGATAGGTATACCAGCATTTTCGCCACTGACTCCGACTTGTAATCAATTTCTCCAGTAATTATGGTAAACAGCAAACCTAGTTTGTTAGACTCTAGCCAGATAATCTTTAACCAACTCTGCGTTTTTCATGGTTTACTGTGCTATTACGTTAGATATGTGAAAACCAACGATTTAAAAATAAACGAAACAGGCTTTCAGCTGAAACTTCACCTTCTATTGTTAGAGATCGAATTTATGCGGAATTTTTTGTTCTGTATTCGAACATAGTTCGGCTTTTTCTGCCTCATTTAAATGTAAAGTTAACAAGATTAATGAAATTTCCCTAGAGATGGATTATTTTCTCTTGTCTAGAGATGGTTTCATATGTATTGCTTATTTACTGTACCTGCTGGTAACCCTATCAATTTAGCGTGAACAACCGAAAATCTGTCCCAACCAAATCAGGGAATCAGACAGTGTTGAAAAACCGATCCACACAAAACATACCTGACGACCCGCTGAAGTTGCGTATAGCTCCTAGTGATCGTTCGAGTTCTTCGAACTGTACGGAAGACCTATGGAACGAATGTGCTCCACGCACTCATAATCGCACCAAACCAGCCGAAAGAGGGCGGACAAAGCAATCTTCTCTGTCGTCGTCATCACGTCAAGGATCATCAGCTGAAGGAAATCAATCACAAGAATTGACAGCTTGGGCGAAGTGGCTTCTGGAGAAAGAAAAGGCTCGCCGGCGTGAAAATGAGTTGAAACTTGAGAAGCGGGTTTGTTTCGTCACCTGTTCATTAGTTAGAGCTTTCTGTGGATGAGAATATTCGTTTTCTGTTTGATAAACCTCACTTCTATTAAATACCTTATTTGAATTGAACACCGTTCATATTCAATAACAGCCTGGAAACATCACACATAGGGTAGTCTTGACCAAATGCGGAGCAATTCGATATGTGCACGACTGCATGCAAACTCTGTCCTAATTGTGATAATTTCTTACAGACTGTTTTACTCGTTTTTGCGGTACGACCGCCTCTGATGATCGTGAGATGTTAGCTAATCAATATAAGCTGAAATGAGTGTAGAATTTCGCGTGAAAATCAATTGTTCGACCGGTAACCAGTTATCACCCAGAGTCGTCTGGCAAACTGCTACCCAAAGGCAAATGCACATACACAATTTCGCGACGTTCAAAGTGCGACAGTAATGTGTATGGCTTGTCTGGTTTTTGTTGAATAAGCATTCCTAACTGTTCCCGATGAATTTTCGTGGAATAGCACAGATAATCAGGTATTTGTACCAATTTTAAGTTTAACATCACTCACAATTGATCTCAGCTTACGCATTCAGATAGACTTCCCTGCTAGCCTCTTTCGAAATGAAACACTAGACTCGAGTTTCGCTCCTGGTTGAACAGCTCCTCAATAGTGCGTATCCTTGTCACGGCTGGGGTTAGGACTCCGACCACGCTTTTGTGAAACAACCGTGTTGGCCACTGGGTCATTGACCTCACATTAGGCACGATCGAATTATCATACCCGAACCTTCAACCACTTTAAATTGTGTTATGGTTATATTCCAACAAGTTTTGGGCATTTCGTCGATTTCGTGTCAGGTAATCAGTCGTATTCAGGAAGACTAATGCATTTTTTGTTAGACCATCCTTGAATATTTGTAATTGTATGCGTTTTGCGGTCCATGCTTAAGGATAAATGGATTGAAAATAACAGCGTCACGAACAAATTGTAATACTCTACGTTTCAACAACCTCGTGTGGCCTTCTTCAGGACTACTGTAATCGAAATTGTCTTTTTGTCAATGTGACTTTCGCTACAACACTCTGGAATAAGAGCAACCGGGGTGGTTAAAACGTTGTGTTAATCCCAATTGATTTATTAATAACATGTAAAACAGGAGGCCAAAACTGTCTGATTTCTTTCGTACTAAACTTAGTGCCAATTTCTTACACCGTGATTAATGATGCGGGTGTAAACTTTGTGGGGCTTCGAGTGGTATAGTAACAGATCAAACCAAGTGGACTAGTTCCTTCGTTCTGGGAGGATACATTTTCCAATATTTATATTATAGGCCTACCAAAAATTACCATAGATTAAGTCTGTGTTCTTCAAAACAGTCGCGAGGAATATTTTTTAAAATAGTGATTTCATCTGATTTTACCATTTTGGTCATGCCATAGCATTTGACAATCATCAGTGCGCAGCACGTGGAAATGAAACTGAATAGAACAAAGTTGAACTCTAAGTCATATGTGTCAGTTGCGCATGTGATTCGTTTGAATGAGATCTGATGCTAATTACCACTTCTGTCGAATGACAGAAAAGCTGTTAGATCGAAGACGTGACTTAATTCAAGTGAGATTTTAGTATACGAATAATAAGACATTTCTACTCATTTGCTTCTCCTGTCTAAACTGAAACACGTTTTGTAGAGTACTGTTGATTTTTTTTTCCCAAAAGATTGGAAACCCCCTTCGGCGTTTGTAATTCGCAAACCGCTTACACTGTCTGTAATGCGCACATTCTCACTAGCATTTCGGAGTCTCACCACATGTTGATTATATGATAGACCCGTGGGTGATTCAGGAAAGTTATCTGTACGGGATGATAGCCACGAACGTTGTTTCGCTTTAGCCGTCGCGGAAAACCCACTTGGATGTGGATGCCACTGCCAACGAGAACATAAGTTATGATACTATAGGAGGGCAGAGACTGTCTTTTCATTTTCAGGTCTAAGAATGCGTGTTAACACGGAATGTCCGGCCAAGTAACGACTGTTTTGCATACCTCGAAGGACTCCAGCATGTCTTAATTGATAGGCTAGAGTATAGAGACGCAACACCATAACACATAAGCTTGAAGATTGTACTGAATGAACTATGTTACCGTATTGCTTGAAACTCCCATTACTTATCAATTTCATTAGTTATGGCAACGTTAATCCCAAACTTAACCGAGTATTTCACTATGAAAATCATCGATCACATGAGTGTAACCGTGATCGCCGTGCACAATTCTGTTTGTCCGCAGATGAAAAATCGCATGCTAGAGGCACAAGTGCAAGCGCTTCGAGCCGAAAGGCGAGAACGAGCTGTAGCCCGGTGCAAAGACTGGGCGGAAAACAAACGACGTTTGAACGTTGAGCGGAAGAAAGCTGAACAAGCAATCAGACATGAACAAGCAATCAGAGAGAAAATGTGTCGAGAAAACAAGGTAAAATAACATTACACAGTTCGGTCTTTTTTCACATCCGGAAGTGAGCTATTCGGCGCACCATACGTTGGCGTTTGTGCCACCAATCACGCATTAAGTTCAACCACTTTGTCATGTAGTCGTCATTTTTGCCTAAAATGTGTAGCGTGACCACCGGTTCCTGCATTCTATGTGAGTTTTCTGGTACTTTCATATAAACAGTTTGTCAAATCCTTTTTCTTGCGTGTTGTTATGTGCACGATAGAGTCTCCTCCATTCGACAAAATCAAACATCCATTTTGTGTGACGGCCTGTGCGACTCTGTAGTTCATCATGCTTATTTGGACGTTTTGCTTATCGCTCCATTGTGGTACACAGAAACCCGACGGTTGACAGGCGGTCACTTAAGATGACTTGAACACTGTAGCTTCTGGAACCAATCCAGTTGGCGTACGGACTGACGTACGGGTCACCTACTTCAAATGGATTGACAACTAATTAGTTGGCTCTAGTGTCTTGTTTGTCATAACCGTTGACCGAATGCAGGTTTGAGTGAGGATCTTTTGGCCAGTTCACTATTTCATCCTGAGAAGTCGGATAGTATTCGGCTGGCGATTAAACCATTAATAGAATATCACCAACTGTCCAACTTTTTCTTGTTGCTGTGAACAAACTATCCTGCACTTCGCCCCATACATTTACCACTGACAATCCTCTGGCTCTAATTCCTCTTCTCCAGACGGCTGGTAACGTGGGTGTTGCTATATGCGACTGCATCCGTTTGTCACACGTGGACATACATTCCTAACGTTACACAAATACCTTGACCGATAGCTTTAGCGCCAGTGTAATCTTCAAGTAGTCGAAATTCCCCCTATACGAAAAGCGACCTTTCGGCGAAATGAACAGCAATCGCCCAGCACAAAAGCCCGAAGTTTGGAATACTTTAATTCCTTCCCACTGATCCAAACCGACCTACACTGGCTATCTAAAGTCTACTCCGTTTGTGTTCCTAACCACAGCCAAGTCGTGTGAATCGTATGACCAATCACTCTGCGGGTTATATACTTCTGATCGTTAACATCCCAGTCGTCACGTAATTTTGAATATGTCAACGACCCAAGGTTGTGAATACTCTTACTGAATGTTCACTTTTAAACATTTGAACAAAAACTATAATCTGACTGGTCTGTCACTGAAGAAAAATCTGAGGAACATAATATTCGTAACAGCTCAATGATTCATCCGCTCTTGATGCTACATCTTAGAACGATGTAGGATTCGTTCGCTGTTAAATTGTCATTTATGTCCTGGGCTGAATATTTGATTAATCGAGTTGGTTTTCGCCGCAAATATGTCGGGTTAAATCAAATTAAGTAAAGTTGGTTCAAGAAAACTCTTTTGCACTTCAAGGGTGAATATTCCGCATGAAAATACAGTCAGTTTAATAGTGTGGTTTCGTCATATTCGTCGGTTCAGACGCATTTCAGATGTATCAATCTTTTAATGGGCACGTCGTACTCTGTTGCATGTATTGGGTTTGACTGAAAGCAACAGTCTGGTGACCGGTGATTAACTCGGGATAATAGCATTCAGATATACACTGGTAGGACGCTCCGGTGTTCACCGTTGACATTAAAAGAGTAGTGAGCATCGTTGGTTAGCAAAGCTGTTATCTGTTTTCTTCATTCATTTCTCATCTTCTCATCGTTTGCTATTTTTTGACTACATGCTCCATCTCAACTGTGTTGCATCACTGGGGTCAGCAGCTGGAAGGTGGCAGAAGTGTTCAAATGTTTTTCTACTGCTAAAGATAAATTGTTGAAATTCTTGTAACAGCTGCTTAAAGTCTGCACAATATACATTTTTTTGCTACTAGAAATTGGAAGCTGAACGGAAGTACGCCCAGTGGATGCACAACAAAGAGATGGAATACAAAGAATTAAAAGAATCGAAGAAGCAACAGGAAGAGATGCAGGCATTGTCCACACGAAGTCGAACAGAGGCAGCGCAGTCTGCGTTTGCACGGTGGGTAAAATCGGCGAAGTATCGGAAGGAAATTCCGTGTTGGTCCTATGGTTACGCAGATGGCAAAGTTATCAGTGAGTAGCATTTGACGTGAAGTGTATCTGACTTCGGCTCAGAGAGATCCGTTGATTTGTCTGTTCTCCAGATGAAAAAAGCAGAGTGGTTTAGTGAAATGTAGGAGTGAGTACTTCCTAAATGAAAGCAAAAGCTGGGCAAACAAGGAATAAAAGTGAGAGAAAAATGAGTTTAGACGTGAGCTCTTCATGGACATAATTATATACGAAGTGGAATTTTGTCTGAAGAGAATACGATTGCCGGAGAGAACATAGTTTCAACCATTAAAAATAATGTGGTCTTACTGCGTACGATTATGTCAGTTTGTCTGCACCGACCAGCTAACTACAGTCGCAGCCAGCAAGTTTAAGCAGAAGGGCTTATCTAAACCCAAGATAATCTTCGCATGTTTTAACATGTAAGTTGATCGTACCAAACCATCGATGACTTCATCCAGAAGTCTGCTGAAGACAGTTATCAGGGTTAGTAAGAAAAGCAGTTGTGATGTCCAAAACCAAGTGTGGATCAGCACTTACGAAGTATGTATTCTCAGTCGTGAACGCCACCGACCATATTCCATGGGAATTTCAGCGGCTGGTCGCAGTGATTCGTGTTGCCTCAGTAATGTCTTTTAACCTGACTATCCTTAATTGATTCTCATGATCTTTATAAATCATCTGAAGGACGTCAATCTGATGGATGAGAGAAGCACCTACAATGTTTTTATTCAAATTATCGCTCAACTTCAAATGATGATGTTCACATGTTCTATCAGAAAGTCATCTTTTTATATGACCAATGTAAATGCTAGACAAAAGCAACTGAAATGTTGTTAAGATCTAGTTTATAATTACATGAACCTACTTACTATCCATGAAGGAAATGTATGGCAGATTACTTCTCAAATCTATGTACCGTTGATAAAGAACGTGAAACGATTTTCCTTCGTTGTCAATTTGAATAGCTCAGACAGAACACGAAATTTACGATATAACTTCATTTTGTAAGCTCTCTTTAATTGCAAACGAGTAACACTTAAAATTGAACGGATGAATGACTTTCTAAAGCTACCTTGATCCTGGTTAGAAGAGCCAAAACAAGCGTGATGTAATCTTAAGTTCCTCTGGGACAAGCCATAAAAGTTTGTGGTCGATGATCAACAAGGCCTCAGTAAACATGATCCGTTTCGTTTGCTCGCACGCCGTGGTCACACCGATCGATGAAACCACTTCGAGTGTGTGTGCCGGGTCTGGGGTAAAAGCTAAGCGTTCGATGAGGCCTACCTTCGGTTGGTCGGCACACGGATATTGTCCCGTAGAGTCATTGATTGATGTATGTCCATACAGCTGCAGATAAATACAATGTTCGACAGAACGAGATCAAGCCACTTCATTAGTGTTAAGGGCATGCTTCTGGTAAGCACAATGATCGGCGCTAAAGGTCCGACAAAAACTCAATTTTAGACCTCGTTTTAACCTCATCATTAGTTTATCATCTTTATGGGGTAATCCAAAGAGAGCTGTCTTCTTCTGTACAGTAGATTGGGCATCGTTTTGAATGCGCAGTTGAATTGAGGGACGTGTCCATGATAGCTATTCGAACACAACACTTTTTTGAGTCATCTTGATTCTTCCTCCACTATTTCAGTCGTATATATCTTCCTAGCTCTGTAGAATAGTGTTCGAATTTGAGAACGTTTGTTTTGCATCGGCAAAAAACTGAGAGAGCTAACATTACTATCCCGTCTACGTAAGTTTTCGATATACTGCACGTTCCATAGTCCTATTAACTTTTCCGGTGATCGGCACACCAAGAAAGACCATTATCTTATTGCCTTTGTATTCACACGTGAAATGAATGTTGGTATGGAGTGAGTTCAACTTGGTCCTGTACTTTATCTATAGCTCCACCAGATATTTCTTGTAAAAAACGAGCTGACTAATTGCGTCTAACTCTTCTCGTTCCATTCTCACTATGAAAATACCGACAAGCAATGGACCCAACCGGCTTGTCATTTTTACTTGTTTAAAGGCATTACCATTGAAATAAAGCCTGAAATTCCTTGTACATAAAAGTATCAGACCTTTGAGAATCAAGACTTATATACAGGTATAACACGGATGAGTCAAACACAGTCACAGAGGAGATCTACTGTTTCAGTTGAAGGTCTTTTATTCAAATTAGACCTCAAAGAAACACACTTATGTGTTGGATATGTTGACTGCTTTAAGAGCTGGCGGGTTTTTATAAGCGTCCTGGGGGCTGGGTTTTAACAATCCATTTCTCACAGGCTTAATAATGTCTACCAACAACCTCGCGAGCTGGTGGTATAGAAAGTTCTTTATAGCAAGAACTAGTCTAATTTGCACATCATAATTGTGATATTTTGGAAGGCGTCTTCCAGTCAACTGATTTATGATAAGGGTATTGTGATGATGAAATAATACCATATAACTGTCTGCCTTTTGACCAATAAAACATTATCCGGTTCAGCGCTGACTCTGAAATTCGTAGTGTCTGAACTCATTGTGTTTATTTTAACTAGGTGACAAAATCTGTTGAGAACGACAGAGCTTGATCCCTTGTCATGTTTCACTATGATAATAATTTTTATTGCTCTTCAAGTCTTTGAAAGCACTTAGATGTTACCGGACAGGTGAAACACAAAATCAGTTGCTTGTGATCCAGGGTTTTACTATACACGGCCTTCGAGGAATATGCATTAAAACATTTATATAAGAGTATTTGTTGATATGAGAAGGACACTTTCTAAACGCCTTTGGTATGCTTTTTGACAGACTCCAAGTGCTACATTGTTGTTCACTCAAATCTAGCTTAACTTCTACCGGCACGTGACTAAACCGAGGCGTAGTCATTCCTCTTCACAACATAGCTCACGAATGTCTTGTCAAGGTTGATGCTTGTATTATACGCAAGTGTTCACAAAAGTAACACTAGTTCTTTGTTTATAAGTTGGTGTTCGTCCACCACCAGCATATCATCAGAGTTATCATTTACAGTTCCAGATGTTGAGTTTCATCTGTTAGTAAATGTCGCTCAACTGACTTGACTTAAGCGTTGGTCACGCAATCTTCGTTGATCAATAGGAAGTGATAATTATTTGGCCCATGCCTCTTGGTAAGCTGAAATATGTCCAAGCACAAATAACCCTGAACTACACATTTTATTCATGCGAATTCATGCAAATTTATCTGTGATCAATGCATGTTTAACCTTTTACTCACGATGTACACGAATAACGTGATCGAGTGCCTTCGTAATCATTAATTTCGTAAATCAAGACAAGAAGGGCACTTTGGACCAACATAAAATTGTAGATCAAAACCAATTGTTTATTAGTAAAACGAAATCGACCGTGTGAATCGTGTAGATGTATTCTTCAAAGTCTTCAATAACCGTCGTAGAAGAACCAATTAAAACTTCAACAAAATTTCCACACGAACGCGGAAACTCAATGAAGCATTTTTAATTCGATCTACCACTAAGTTGGAGTAATTGCTTTTATGATGTACGTTTTTCGTCCGTATGCAATATAAACATAAAAAGCGGCTCGGTATGCTCACCGGCTTTGAATCGTGCTGTCCGTTTGATTTCTGTTATGTTTTGGATATACTTTTCAACATCAAACCGTTGAAACCATCACGTGAAGAGTGCTAAGTAGTTGTGTTACTAACCCTCTTTAGCGGATTCATCGATGCACCACGTTTTGTTAAATACGAGTCATTTGTTGTTTACTTCTCAACAGGTTACTACGACAGAACTGCGAACCCCGAACCCAGTTTTACCAATCCGAAACCGTGGGTTGGAGTTTTGGAAAGTTGACCAACAAGAAAACCCTCAAACGTTCATGATTTTATTTACCGGTTGATTACGGAAGTTTGAGCAATGTCTACTTCATTTCAATTACATCGTACAGATTTCCAACGATGTACATTCTGAACACAGCATAATTGTCCACAGCATGCCTTCCTAATGAATTAAACTACAGAAGTCATGTGAGATGTTATGAAACTTATCTTTTATACTTTCGAGTTCATTTAACTTTCTAGAAGAACGTATGTGTGTATTTACGAGTATATCTACTGTTCCCATACTTTTGACATTGCACATCGTTTAGGCAAACAGACAGTTGGACCACTATTGGCTGAATGCAAAACACCTACATGTAGCCGCAAACACTCAACAGTAAGATACCAGCAACTTGTAAATAAACAGTTAGTCTGCATCTGAAAGCGAAAACAACTTCTTTGCGGTTTTAACCGTGCTGTGTAGATAGGTGTATATAATTCACAGATAATTTGATCAAACAACGGCAACAATCACGTCACTGAGACCCATTAATCACCATCCTACTCAACGATTTCAGTTAACGATACTGTGACTAGCGATGGTCTGATATCAAATGGCTACCACTCCCGTAAATGACATCAGTCCTCTATGTTAGGTCATCGTTCGTTCACTGATAACTCACGTCAAGCGGTCGTGGAGTTCGGAAAGAGGCGAGAATTAGCTGAGCTATTTAGTACATGACCTAGCCAATTAGGTATACGTATCTAGAAAAAGTCCAGCAACCAAACTTTACAGGTTGAACAAAATACAAAACTGATCATTTCCATAAATTTTTCAGCCATTCGCTTCAAAAAGAGTCTTTACACTTGGGTTTAGCTGTCGTTAGAGCTCGCCGATGGTGCACATATGCAAGTCCATAACTAGCCATGTTATCCGTATAACTTTGTGTGATGGAAACCAAATACTCCGTATTTTTCACGTCAGATCTATCTTATAATTACTAATGGGGATTGCTTTACTAAGATAGCGAATAGAAGATAAAAGCTGTCTCAGTTAGCTCCAGATAGGCAATGTTGACAGGAAAGATTAACTTACATAGATCTTCAGATGTAAGAACTGGACGAGTGGTTGTACGTTGTAACGATGTACAACTGAATTAAATGCCTAGACTACATGGATCAGTTAACATTTTGGTGGTCACTGTAGTGGTTAAATCCGACTTGACTTTGGAGCTCGGTTGTTAGAACGCTTGCCGCTCTTAGGCATTTCGTAAATTTTTCATGGTCCCACTTCTACATAAACTATAAGCATACGGCACTCAACGAGAAGTTCATCGCTAGATAACCTTGTTTCTCCATAGTCGAACTTTTGGGGTAAAAGCTGACATACACTCTACTCTTCTGTAATCATCCAAATGGATGTGCCTAATGATTCGGGTCTTAGTCATGCTGGTGTTTTTATTCTATATCAAGGATCTTCCAGAAGTGATTTCCAGTAGTTTTTAATTATAGGCGGATAACCTTAAAATTTGGAACTCGTATGCTTCCAATATTCACCACGCCAATCTCGACGCTATCGAGCAATGATCACAAGAGTGGTACCTTTCAATCACTGACAAGTGTCCACACGCTTCCAGAATCTTCAAGTGGAAGCGTGTGGACACTTGTCAGCGATTGAAAGGTACCACTCTCGCGCAAGGGTCATAAAGTATCAACAGTCTTATAATCAACCAATGGTCGTGGACTTTTTAGACCTAAAAGCTACTTTCGATTCAGTTGCTCATGAAGTTCTCTGAAAAGGTTTTCTTCGCAAGGGAGGACCAGGGAAACAAGCTAATCTATGTAGGTCATTTTATGTCCCATTTGCAAGCAAGGCGAGGATTTATAGACAACTGTCTCGGGTGCTCATCATTTCTAGTGGTATTCGCCAAGGGTGTCCGATTTCCCCGTTCCTGTTCAGCTTTTTCACGGACGACATTCGGGATGATGCGCTTGGGGAATCCAGTGAGCTTGGTGTTGAGCTTCCTAGTGATAAGCTAACTGACCTGGAGTATGCGGATGATACTCTCTTACTTAGCCCCTCTGCCAGAGTCATGTAGACCATGTCTGATACTTCCGCGTGATAAATCGTCGATTGTTCCACACATGTTGCCTGCATGTCTATCGATCAGTCGCAAACTGTTCAGATTGGCCATCTTATTGACCGTGGGAACTAGCTGTCTGTGTGTCTTTTGGTTACACAGTGCATACTAGCTTACGTTGCATTGATTGCTCTGTATCTACTCATCCTGTTTTCGTTGCAACAAACCGTTTTGTCAATCTATTTTCATTCGGCTAAGTGGTGAAGATAACAATGCTAAAGAGGATGCTTCGCAGCTTTAAAGTGCAAAACCGAAACATACAGACTCCTGCGTACTTTATTGCAAACAATCCGCTTGAGACTGAGGACGCTTCTGCCAAGTAGTTACCACTATCTCGTCAGCTCGTAATACTGACGATGAGATAACGGCGAGGATAGCAAAGACAGCTTGTGTGTTTGCTAACTTATATCATTTGTGACGTAGAAAGAATGTCCAATTTTAGCAGATTGGAAGAGTATATGATGCATGTGTGTTCTGTTTTTGTTGTTCGGACGCATGGCCTGTTCGCAACGAAGATATAAGCAGACTTGCTGTGTTCGATCATCGTTTTTTTCATGAATTAGTCCAAATTAAGTGGACTGACTGCGTGAGCAACACGGCTATTTGGTGGTGCGTATTCCTGAACACTCGGATTGAGCGATTCATTGATCAACTAACAACGTTACGCAGCCTGCGATGGTTGAGTCACATGCTCTGCAATCTAGTTGATCGTTTGTCTCAACGGGCATTGTATCCTGAGACCATTAGCAGGTGGGTGAAACCGCGTGGTAGTCAAGCAACAACGTGGTTACGAAATTTGAAGGCCATGGTTGTTCTTGATAAGTGAATTGAGAATAACAACGTTACGAGCAAGATGTAATACTTTACCTTTCAACCACCTCGAGTGGCCTTCCTCAGGAGCCATGGTTGTTCCATTGAGCAAGATGGATGGGTGTCGCCTGTCTGACTGGGGTCCTCGTGATCATTTAAATCGCTGGTTACAAACGCTATTTGGGATGGCAATCTGCTCCAATCAATGGCGTACCTGTGTCCATACCACTTCTAGTTCTTCCACTTACTCTTATAAATTCTCAACCCTCTTAGTAACGTTACTTTTTAGGATGTTTTACATCAATGTTGAAGTGAGCGGCGGCCCCAGCCACAGTATCTGATGGTCAGACTAATGGTTGTTATGATAATGTTTTGCATTGCGTCGTTATGTTACCTCTGTGCGGCCAGACTTAGGAACAAAACTGCCTTTTTTCATGTATGCGCAATAGTCATCGTAACCAATGGAATACAGTTAGTCTTTACACTGACTGTTCATTTTGGTATTTCGTGTGAGAAATCGAACACGTTTCTCATCGTTCTTCTGGCGATTGACTGAAGCGTCCTCGCTGTTGGGGCTCACCACTATTGACGTGAGCACTGGTGATATCAGAACTTCACTCTTTTTAAAAATATTTTCCCGCACAACCTTGTATAGGTCCGAACTAGCCGCCAACGCGTGTGTAATTTGTGGCTACTATTATCTAGCGATATGTCACTGGCCTTTGTGACATCAAACCTATACTTCCTGGGTGATGAGATGAGATTAGTTGCACGTCTTTGTTTGACCGGGCATTTACAACGGTTGGCCGTATTGGGAAAAAACTAATGGACTGTTATGGTTAGGCGAAATGAGAAATGCCGCACTTCCAAATTTAAGGAAGGCTTGAGCCACGTAGACGAAATAGACGTCAAGTTACCTTGCAACCAGAGATAATGTACAAATATAAGGAAGCAGGCGGAATGGGAAGACGCGTTACGAAAAGATCACGCGGTTAGCTTTGGGGAGAGTATTCACAATAGCCCCAATACTGTGCTGAATAAACGCTCTTCTAGACTTCATCCAAACCGTAAACGAGAATGCTGACCAAGACATACAAACAACAACGGTTGTCACGGATCACGTCATGTTACGATTGACGATTAACGGTTTGCGTCTCACGCATATTGTGAAGTAATTGTAGCCCATTCAGATCACTCTTGATCCAGCTTGTGAGTAGAGCCGATAGTGGTTCTAATAATTAGTGAGATGCTACGTGAATTGACGGAAAAAGTGAACTGATAAGCTTAAGAAGCACGGTAAACTGTGTAGTCTACAGTGTGTTCCGGACTCTGTTACACGCTCTCGATTATTTGATCACACGGGCAATAACGTGCTGTTTAATACCATCGGACCATAAACCGACTGAGCAAAATTGAGATTATTTAATTCGCATTGTTTACAAATGAAGCAATATTGAAAGCTAATGTGTAAACTTGTGGATGTATGGAATCAAATGCCTAAATCGTATGTCGAAGATCTCGTGGGGTGCTTAAGAAAAGGAATGGAAACAGTTACCATTATCAGTGAAGCAGACTAGTTTTGAAACGGTTTTTGTCAGCAACTGCCTAAGTCATGACAACAAGCTATGACAGAAGAAACTAAAATTTCTTGAATTGGTCATATTAATTGCAAAGAGACGTTGTTTCCGTCGGGCAGTGTTTAATCAAAAACCACAAAATAATTGTCTTCTACCTGTAAAACATTAGGATAAAGTGTTCGACGTTAACACTGGAATATGGGGTAAATATGATTCCCAAAACCACCAAGCGGGAATTTAAACATGTTTAATTTATGGATAAGATGGCCTGTAGCAACAGAAATCATTTTGACTGGTGGAAACTTTTGGTGGTGCCAATTTGAAAAAACGAATGTAGATGACAGTTTGTGACGGACAAAAGGACATTCAGTTTTCCTCGAACCTACTCACTGAATGCGTTACACCGGATTAAAGACCCGTGGAATCTCTTCGCTTTAAAAACCACTACTGTTAGCACGTCGCACGCATAACCAGAATGAACTAGTACTTCCGAACCGTAAACAGAAAGGATATGAGTAAACATCTTGTGCGTTGTGCTAATGCTTGATTGAGCCACAACCGCCACACACCGCAGGTTAAACACACAAACACGTGCCAGTTGATGACTATCTCATTTGAAGCTTGCATCTTGTAAATTTTCTGATTTAAACTGCTTGATGGAGACTCTCCGAGAGGGTCGAAACATGGTGAAACCGATAAATCTCTTGGTTTTGACTCGTTATGGCTTAACCATGGATTTACTCAAAATGAACTACTTGTAAAGCACTGCCTCAACAGCCTTTTACTGGGTTTTGTGCCACTGCGTTCCCATTTGACAACTTAGTTCAAAGTCATTTGGTTATGGGAAAATTTTTTTGCCACTGAAATGACCTCCGCTTTTCCAATCTGGATTTAAGATCCGCTCGAAAATCCCTCAGAAAACTGGCATGAAATATTCCAGTAAGGTCAGTGGGGGCCGATATGCTTTGCCACAACATGATTACTTCACTTCTGTGAACGCTTCCGCCCATTTACTCGAATTTATACCCACTTCCGTCGTGAACAGGTGCTCAACCACAGATTAATAAAAAAATCTGCCCAGAGCCTATTCTCTTATTTATGACGGGGTGATTCAGAAGTGAATTTCATTATGTTGTGACCCCAGTTGGTAAATCTATCTCACAAAATCAAAGGAAACATATCTGACGCACAAATGTGAGACTACCTATGGAGGAAATAGTGATTGCGTGAAAACGAATGATGCACACTTGAACATATGTACACAAAAGTGGCATAAAAAGTGTGATCACAAATTTGTCACCATACGAACGGAAAAGGCAACTTTGGACGAAATACGTTTATTGCGAAATTCTACCTAAACCGCATTAACATAGCACAAACAAATAGGGTTGAAAACCAACGGAATAAAATCGAAACGGTTGTGTCTTCGAATGAATTGAAAACAACCAAGTATGACAACGTAAGATATAATCTGCAAATACATCTCGACCGACCTTATCCGTTACGATACTTAATTTAATTAAAAAAGAGTGGGTCGTTGAATGCAATAAAAGCAATACACGAACCTACAAGTAAAATAGATGACGTTCGAGTACGTCAGTCGGTTGAAAAGTGTGAATTCCTAAAAGGTTGAGTAAGGTAGTTTCAGTGCACACAGTATTAATTTATGAATGACACGAGATGCAAAACGCGACAGCCCGAGAAAAAGCTCGGAGACGAAGTGAAGCAAGAGGATGGAGAAATGAAGTAAACTTACATAAAAAGCATAACTAGTGAAGGAATAACAATAACCCAAATGAACAACATAAATTATTTACCCTATCCACTTGGTAGTGACAGGTTGACTATCATCTGCTTTTGCATATAAATAACGGGTCATCATCATCATCATAGACAGCAATACATCAGTGGTTGACACTTATGCTTAACTGCCACACAACCATGAAGAAGAATAATAAACAAACCCTGTATAGGAAGAGAGAAGAAAAGAAAGGGAAAGGGGAGGGGACCTTGTCACTAAAAATAGCTACGTCTACATTCAAACATAAAACACCAAGGCGCTTTCACCTTGCAAACAAACAACCGAGCTGTAAGTGAAAGTAAGGCGTCATCAGTAAGACAGCTCCCTCACGGCTTTCACTGCTCCGCGTCATTAAATGCACTCACTTCACAGAAAACTCGGACAAACAACGACAACATTCACGCCACTGAGCTCGGTTAGCCGCCATCTCACCTAAAGTTTCAAACCATCGACTCAGTGAGTTGCGAGGGCTCCTGCTCGGGAGACGAACCCGATCTACAGTGCCCAACCCCTTCGTGAAAGATTTCATTTGTCTACGCCAGGTCATCATCTGTCCACCTCGCACCTTACGCCAATAGGTCGAAGCGTTGGCAAACAGTGCTCGGTGTGGCAAGCGATTAACTGGCGTTCTTAGTACATGGCCTAACGATCTAAGTCTGTGCAAATGTAGTGATTGAATAAAAGAACTCGTTTGACAATCAGTGCCAAACACCTGCTTCCTAACCTCTTCGTTGCTTACTCGCTGGTGCCACCCGATACGAGCGATTGAACGCAGATATCGGTGGTCAAACACCTGAAGACGGTTCACGTCTTCTACCCTGAGCGGCCATGTTTCGCTGCCGTAAAGTAATATAGCTCTCACTGTTGTCTGATGTATGCGGCCCTTAAGCTTCGGAGAGATACCTTTCTGTCGCCATAAGTGCCTCAGATTACTAAACACCGCCCTAGCCATAGAAATACGCGCCTCTATTTCATTCCCTACACCACCGCCGCCGCCGCTGATGCAGCTTCCCAGATACACAAACCGGTCAACAACTTCCATGACTTCATTATCTAATATTATATCTACGTAATCACAGCAATCTTGCAGAAGCACTTTGCATTCCGAGGCTGCAAAGCGCATTCCGAAGTACTTAACAGAACGCGAAATTGCGTTCAGCGTTGCTTGTGCCGCTTGAAAGTTGTCAAACAGCAACACCTTATCGTCAGCATAATCAGGATCAGTCAGTCTTTCACCAGGTAGGAGGTACACACCGGCATCATTTGAGCGACGCAAACAGTCCTCCATTATTTCGTCCATGACGAAATAACGGGTCTCTAAAAGCCAATCGATTTTATTTGTTTATAATGGTAACTAGGAGCTAACTGGGAATTAAGTGTTCACTAAAAGTCTCCTTTTAATGCACCCAAGAATTCAGGGCGTCCACGTTGAATAAATCCCTCATAACTGCCACTGTGCATCGTAAGGAAGCACAGCTGACAATGTAAATCCTACGCACGCTGTCAACACTGCTGACACCACACTCGCCGCCACTATAAAATACCTCCAACCTACGCTATCTTTGGGTCATTTTAACACAGGGGATTTTCATTCGAATTCGAGCCACCGATCTATGCCTTTTGGTTTGGTAACAAACGGTAAATATTGACAGAAAATATCATCACGTTGTTTCGGTGATGCATTCTTCACCTTATCTCTTAATCCGGTAAGCTTAGTAGAAACAACCATGAAACCACACATCTCTGCAAACGGACGACGGTCCCTCCGTTGAATCGATGAAATGTACACAGTCTAGACTCTAATTATGCTTCTACAGAACACAGGAAGATGTAAGGTCACAGTTCATTCAATCCACGAAAATTAGCTGTTCCACTTACATTCTTTTCTAATTGCTGAACAAGTTCCTCATACATTGTGCGATAAAATATGAACAGTTTGAACCGTTTTAAAAAGCAACTACAGGTTAGTATATCTTCTCAGCAGAAAGTTGAAACGAGAACGACTATAATATTTTCCATAGGATGGTGGAGTTGACATGCAATTATCGACAAAAAGGAAATATTTCTCACTTCACACTCACGATTGATTCAAGAAACCTTTAGGTCATAGGTTACTAATTCGAAAAGAGCAGACACTAGAAATCACCACTTAATATAAGCTGAACGTAGTTCACAATTAATCACTGCCATTGTCTCCCCAAGTTTTTCGGTCAGCTCTTTATGAAAAGCTATACATTCAAAGTTCGCTCCTATCATACCTCTTCAGTAGTTCACATCTTTGTCACGACAGGGATTTGAATTCAGACCATACCCTCACGAAGCAACGATGTTGACTGCTCAGTCATTGACCTTATATTAGGTATGACTAAATTATCATATGCAAAAGCTCGATGGCATCTACCAGTGAGTAATGCTCAGGTTGTTCGATCGTCTCGAGAGGAGATACGGCAACTATCCTGTTAACGGTAATCGATGACCCCACGACTAGGACCTCTCTTTAAGTTGAGTCCACATAAAACACCAAACTTATTGACAGATGTTTTGATTACTTGTGATGTTCAATGAAATTATTCAAAATTCCCATGCAACTCATCGCAGCTTAATAGATGATCAGCAACCGATTGTACCGATCAACACGCTATGTACATGTCACGATGCTGCAGTCTTTGTCAGCAACACGATCCAACCTGACTGAAAAGGTGTTTAACAAGATCTGGCGATCAGGGATTAGAGGGCGTGGTTAGAACTCCTTTTGATGCCATCGGTCTAGATAATCCGTTTCACTGTCGTAATGGTTGGGTTGGACGTCGCGAAAC
>LUCH01002496.1:52641-75501 GCA_013368495.1 Paragonimus heterotremus
TACGCGCTCGTAGGCCGCATATCAAGTTACAACAGTTACAAAAGGGAGTTCACTTTCCATAGCTGCTGTACTTATGTCCGCTTATGAGTTGAAAGCGACCAGCCGTTTTGTGGTTTGATTACAAACGATCAAACATCCACCAAGGTCACATAAAGGGTTAGGGAAGGTTATTACAAATAGTTTGTCCCAATGACGACTAGCGAAGTGGTGGACAGCTGTTTCGACTGAGTTAGGTGTGATGGAAATCTATTCGATTCACCACTTATCCAAACCTCGACACAACAGAAAATGTAAGAGGGGACAAATCCAAACGTCGCGTTAAAGATAGTACATCAGGATTGGACAAACAGTCTTGATGTTACGCCCATCGTTATCCACTGATTTCTTTGTTCTGTAGTGCACCATATAACTTACAATTTGTGACGACCAGCCAATGACAGAATGAGATTTCTTTAATACTGTTGTACATCTATAAATGCGACTTCTTGTCTGACGAATAACAACTACTGCTTACTACAACCAGTACGAGGTCTTACTTGCGTGGGAGGTTTCAATTCGAGTACGATTTCTAGGGCTATTTGAAGTCTCTAATTCCGAGTATTACACAGGGTCTCATCGGCGTCGTGCACATCACAGAGTCGACCTCACGACCTGTGAGTAAACGGCAGATTGGAGTCCAAACAGTTACCCATTACCCACTGTGTTCGATTCTCTGGCATGCGTAGTGTTAACGAAACTCAACTAGGTCGGAACAGTTGTCCAGCAACTGTTTGCAAATGGGAGACTGAAATGATAAGATTAAAACGTAGTTTTGCACTAGGATTATATCGGACTTGTACGACCATCCAACTGCTTCTCATTGTGAGCACCAGAAGCATATTTCCGTCTACAATCAAGAAACCCCAATGGTTGCTAGACTTTTAGTTTAGACGAAAAATACAATTAAAGTGATGACATCTTTCCGCGTGATCGCGATGTGTAACTGAGTGGAACTACTTACACTAATTGGGACTTGTCACAAGTCCCCGTTGTGTCTCAAAGGGACCTGACAGTTACAATAGATGTGATATTTTCCCGAAGCAGAGTTTAAGTGAATGCAGGAAGCAATGAAAACCATCATGTTTTAGTTGACCTTTCGTTCGATTCCTTTCAGACGTTATGTTTACAGATGAAACGAATTGCTAAATGAAGTCAGGTCGCGATCTTCGTGTTCTCACCTTGTTATAGACAACTGAGTCAATCCAAGAAGTGGGATGATCAGTACGAACAACTACTTTGGTGTACTTGAAGCAATGACGGTTTCTGACGTTTGTCTCAGTTGGGCCGAACATTGTGACAACAATGAAAACCACCAGCTAATCGCTGGGAGATGTCAGAGATTGTATAAAACACAACATGCACCTTTATCCATAGGACGTGCATAGGCACAAGTTTCGCTACCGTTGCTGTGCCACTGTCGACTGATCACCCGAAACGCATTCGGTTCGCTGGTCGACCTGCTGGCACGGCAATGACAGTTCCACTATCAGGGAGGCATGTGAAGTTAAATCAGTGTCGCAAGTCAGAAGTATCGCGACGATCACAAACAAAGGCTGATATGCTATCGACTGTATGGCATTTTCCTAAGTGGACCATGACGACGGTTGAGATTACGAGGTGAAAAAATGTCCGTGTTGTAATCACAACAGATATCTGGTCTGAGAAATTGTTTATTGCCGGACATCGATTGCAAGATATGTGGAAATACGTCACCACGGACGCAAACACTAGTTTGCACAATTAGCGTGTACGTTTTATGTGACAGCGATGCATTCCCAGACAATATCTTGTTATATCCCATATACTTCATATATCCGAATCAGTCTGAATTGTTTTCATTTATAAGAATAACATGCGGAACTAGAGACCATTAAACATGTGTGGCGCATCGATGAATTTCACACAACGGAAAAAAATCATGGTTTAAATGTACACTCATAATCGAATGCCTATCGAGACAAAAGATTTCAGCAGTTTTCGGCATACACGGTAAAGTGTGTGATGTACTCGACATTGTTTACATCTGTGAAAAAACACAACCGCGAATGCAAACAATATTTTACATGGCTCATGTGAGTTTACTTCGTGGCAATAGTGTACTATCAATTGCTCAACTGGAATATCCAGCATTGTGCATATACACGTTTTCAGTAGTCGCTTCCAGCCCTTGCTCTTTCTGGTGTTGAGACCTACCCTTCAGTTTCCGCTCGTAACTCGTGGTATACTACTCAAAAGTGGAGCGGAACGTTACATAATATATGGGTGGAACTTATCGTCTGAAAATACATAGTCAACCTACTCTTAAACTCAAACACTTACCAGCACAACGACAAAAATATATGATTACTGGTGAGTAGTAGGGGATTTGGTCTATTTCAAGTTGAACATCACCCACAATTGATCCAAGCAGCTGTCGCATCATTACTCACAAGCAAAAGTGGTTGAGTGTTCACATATGATAATCCGGTTGTGCCTAACGTGAGGTCAATGGCGCAGTGGTAAACACGCTGGCCTGCTCATGAACAGCATGTCCGTGGTTCAAGTCCCGGCAGTGGCGATGATATGCACTACTGACGAGCTCTAATGAGAGTGAAACTCGAGTCTAGTGCTTCTTTTCGAAAGCGGCCGACTGGAAAGTCTATGGGAATGCGATAGCTGCGATCAATTGTGGGTGACGTTCAACTTGAAAAATATATGAATCAAATTCATGTCGTTGCTATACATCACCAGGCTTCACAAAATCATTAAGTTCATTGTGGACAGTGTTCACTGGTAAACACTCAGAGATCAGATAACAGGTCGAGTACGTGTTTGTCTGACAGAAGAATGATTTTAGTTGAAGCTGTTCATATTTACTTTATCGTAGATTGTTAGGTGATGGAGATACAGACTGGAGAAAAGTCGGTGTACCAAATGTTTCTCGTGTGTTGACGTCATAGGCGGACGAACATAAAAAATGAACAGGCATCGCTTACACAGTGTACAGTGTATGTACAATAAGAACAAATCGTGCAGCAGATCACATCAATAGCATATATAGAAAAGTAGGTGGAGTTTTCCTCATCAAACTCTTCAATAACCTGAAAGAATAAATGTTAACTTTAACGAAGCAAAGTCATATTAATTGCATTGTTCAGTTTTTATTCATTCGTACACGATGCACAAAGCATCGCGTTCAGACAGTCGAAGCCATAAGCAACGCATATGTTGGCACAACAACCGACCAACCGCAGATAAACGGATATTTGGCAAAGGCCACCGAGAGGCAGCTGTATGTGCACAAAAGTACAACGGGTAGAGAACGGTAATCATGAGCTTGCCACAACTGGTCAGCGCCGGCCAATCTCAGCATGACCAGTCCTGCGCATCCTCTAGACGCTTGACCCGAACCTAAACTGTCTGACAAAAGATTATTCTAGATACTTAACTGTTTTTTTAGTAAAATGAACTAACCGCCTGTAGTTTTTGACCGCAAATACATTGTTATCGGACAGTCTTGAACAATTACATAAGCTGCACCATAATCATCATCATCATAGACAGCAAAATGTCAGTGGTTCACACTGATGCTTAACAGCCACACAACCACGAAGAAGAAAAAGCAAACTCTGTATAGGAATAGAGGAGAAAAAAAGAGAACGGAGAGGGAACTTAACTAGTAAAAATAGCTAGGTGTATATTCAAACATACAACATCAAGGCGCCTACACCTTGCAGACAAAACAACGTGACAAAATATCAACACTACCCAACTGATCTATGTTTCAACTTGAATATCTATCTTCACTATGAAGGGGCGAGCTAAATCGAACAAACCGCCATCACTGTTGTAGGGATTCAAACTTTTCCACGGCTCTAATGTTGTAGGTAGATTTAGGAGTGGGTCACATAAATTCTTCTACGTCTGTTTAGTGTACGAAAAGGCTCACCACACATGCAAACATGCAGCACCAGGAGAACATCAACATAAGAATCCACGGAAGTAAACACGGGCTACAAAATCGTCAGAAATACACCTTGTAAACAGTAATTCTTAAGAATTCTCATCTCAATGTTTAAAGTTTTATTGTAAAAAATGCGCAATGAATATGTGAACAGTGAGAAGAGTTACATGGACAATAAACACCTGAGGCTACCGGGGACGAATGACATCAACATTGCGTGAGAAGAGGACGTGCACTAGGATCGCAAGATATACTTACCTTTGGCATAAAAAGTTCCATGTATGAATAAAACTTGAAGGTACTGTGGGTAGTTAATGTGAAACGAACTGAAGGGTGAGTGCAAACCGTTTACAACACAAGCTATCATCGTAGAACCGTAACAATAATGGCTTATGAATTTAGGCCATGATTTACGTGTACCACCGACTCTTCCAGCCACTATCAAGTCAATCCGGAAAACCTTTACCATGCGGCTTTCTAACGTAACCAGCATGCCAACAAGAAAGAAGAACGCATGGAAATAGTAGAAGAAATTCTTGAAGGGAACCTATCAGAATTGCTTAGGACAACACATCAACATATATTAATTGTAAACAGAGAAAACGGTTGACCTCGAATACGTTTGACTAGCTGCCAACGAATGAAAAGTAATCAAAGTCGATATAAACTCGAACGCCTTGCCACATATACCACAGAAAAGATAAACCGTGATAGTTCGAACTCTCAGAACACCTAGAAATACATCAATATGAAATGAGAAACGCTACTAACAAAGTACCCTTTACAATGGTTGTTGAGGATGCAGGTTAATCTGAATAG
Organism: Paragonimus heterotremus; assembly: GCA_013368495.1. Classification (NCBI taxonomy): domain Eukaryota; kingdom Metazoa; phylum Platyhelminthes; class Trematoda; order Plagiorchiida; family Troglotrematidae; genus Paragonimus; species Paragonimus heterotremus. The sequence continues at coordinate 57,443 of LUCH01002496.1, forward strand.
TAAAAGTGTGGGCAGGAATACATGACTTCTTAAATATTATAGATTTCGTTACTAAGACTGTGCATTTGTGGTTCAATCGATAGATGGCTGATCGACGACAAAAAAATCGTGAACAAAGTTTAGGTAAGATATAAGTGACCAAGCGGGTAGCGAGTACGAGGGGAGAAACGGAGTACCGTGATTCAAAAATACGGGGACAGATTCACATAAATAATAGGACCTCGCAACAACGAACCACAAGTGATCGTAATAACAATAACAATAACAATAATAAATACCGTACACCATCTGCATTTCGGCGGAATACTCACGTGCTTATTTACGTACGGTTGTAACTGCGCCAGAGCAGCCTTGCAGAGGGAGCATTCTGGCTTTGTGAACACGAACAACGTCGGCAATTTTGCAGCCGAAATAGTTGAAACATACTGCTTGAGTGGAGTAACTGTTTGATTCCGTGGAAAGCTACGATACGTCATGAACACACTTCGCCCAAGTTGTCCAGAGAACATTCTGATAGCCGACTGTAGAGAAAAACATGAGAAATGTCAGCATTCAGTCCTGACCTATTTGGTATGGCCAACACGGATAGTCGATAACCTTCATCTTAACGCGGATGAATCTGATAAAGTTTACGTAGTAAGGTAAAAGATAGAAGCAACCGTGGAAAGACAACGGAAAACAAAGAACAACGGAGGCCCATGAGAAATAAAAGTAAACAACCCAACAGTTGATTGTGACAAACTGTCACATCTGAGGGCATTGGGTAGTCTCGGTCTACTGAACCATTTGATATTGATGTACGGAGAAAGTTCACCGTAATATGCATTCGTAAAGATGCAGCAAAATTTTCTGGATATATCGTGCAACTTCATGTTGCTGACTTCTCTTGTTAACTGAGGAATGTTTTGTGCACGGTGGCGAATTGCTCTTGCGCAGTCGCAGTATGCATGCAACAAATACAATAATCCGGTACACAAATTTGTTGGAGGTTCTGAGAAAATGTGACGGGTCCAACCCACTTAGAAGCAACGCAAAACAGTGCCTACGTCTCCGCTTCTGGATGAATATAGATATCATCGAAAGCTTGGTCTAATCAAGGCGCACTTGGCACCCTCACCCCATCCATGACGACTACTCAACTTCACTAATGATTGGTCAACACAAGTGAACCAGAGCGTTCCCGACTTAACAAATTTGGTCTTTCCCTTCGTCGGACTGCGCAGGGATTGAAAGATGAGGTAAAGATATTTCTTCATTCGAACGTTTGTGCAAAACGTCTAAACAACAGATTGAAAATCATTGAACAGAGGGGCCTGAGATATCCGTTGGCCTGATACCAAGGTCTATCAATTACTCGAAGACCTTACGTAGTTCGTCATTTATGCGACTGCTAAGGTTCTTGATGCAGACGCTACAAGTAGGCAACTTTAACGACACAGGTGGAAAAACTCACTTCGATAGTATTTAGGACGTCTGCCATCACTAAAAAGATCCGTTTGGAACACATGACAACTGAACACAGTTGACAAAATACGGTGAGTATTGCCTAGTTGATATCCAGGCAACAACAACAGATGTTCGTAGCAGCTGGATCAGATCAAAATGTTCAATGTTATTCTAAAACTACTCTACAGGACCACAGAGTCCAAAACCAAAAGCCGTAATGCAGCTTTTCATTTATGCCATAAGGATGTAATAAACATCTCAAATGGGACAGGTCCGAATGTTCTGGACAACTAGTATCTGAGCATGCTCATTAGTATGTCCACAGATTCAGCACCTTTACCGACAAAATATAAATTCCCAAAACATTTCGGCTCGGACTACGAGTGATTTTGAAAAAAAAGCATTAGCATTCCGCGACAACCGGCTCCAAGATCCTGTTGTCATTTCCCTTCAAACATTATGGTAATGTGCAAACAAGTTGTTGAGACCATTGCGTGAATTGTAGAGATGGTCTTTCTGGAAAAGTAAGATTCCTAAAGCCCCACTGACAGATATTCTTATTGCGAGGTGCTTAGACGGTTCGCTCAGCCGATCTGATTATCGGAAAGCCATAAAGAGTGCACAATACTTGCAGTTCCTTTCACTTGCACCTGTGGCCTACAGATTTAGTCTGGCATGAACACTTTCATCGGACAATGAAACTAACAACGGTTGAAAGCCTGAAGAGGACCTATTGAAGAATGTTTTGTCTGTGAATGGATGTCTGACCAAATTCGTTCAAATTCAAGTATCGAGTGGCCAACCCTCAACCACAATCAGCGCCGAATAAATGGGTTCTCATAAACCATCCTTGCACAAGTTTTCATAAAACTAACGATGTAAGTCGAAAATTGAAATATGTTATTGACGCACTTATCACGCAACGGAATTGCGTTCGTCATTTCCCACCCGCAGGATCAGTCCCATTGTCGTGATCGTCTTTTCTAGGAGAAATTTGCATCTCATGTCATCCACCAGTTCACCTGCAGTTGTGGTAACATATATTGGAAGAACTGACTGAAACTTGCGATAGAGGAAGTTGGAGCACATTCCAAACTGGCTATTGTAGACAATGACTCATCGCAGATCGGCAGGCCGACAATCGAACAGAAATCCAGTGTCTTCGACCGCGAAACTCGTAATCGCGGCAGGTCATGCGGTTGACCACACCAGTTGGTTCAGGGTATTGGTAAGCAACCGCAATCCCAGGATGTTGGTGTTCTTTAAAGCGTTGTTAATCTGGCGTCACACACCCACCGTCTTTTGACAAGACGTGGTGACTCAATCAATTGCGTGCTGTGGCACTGAAACCATTACTCCCATGCTGATTGCACCCAGATGAAGGTTGTTCGTCTCACTGTTTTGTTGCTGTGTGCCCAACCTACACATCTTCCATTTTATGTAATTGACTGGTGAGAACAAATAAAATGCTTGCATCTCGCAATGTGTCTTCTTGCCGTCTTGATAAACAAAGTTACGCACCGTTAAGGATGTCTACTACGAGCCCGTGAAACCACAAGCCGATCGTACTACTTTCGCCTGCACAAAGGGCCATGGAGAGCTACGCTGAGGAACAATTACACGAACATCTAATTCCATCTATACCGTTGCCTGATAATCAGCGTGGCTTTCGATAGATTTTCATGCACTACCAATTTAATTGTCAATCTGGAAGAATGGGCAACTGTAGAGGGTCTTTCTGGGTTTTCCGAAGCTTTCGATCGAGTATATTATCGAGCACAAAGCCTCCTAAGTAAAGTGTAAGCAATCCCATACTCCTACGGCTCAGTGGTTACCGTTAAGATGGCCACCTGAATACCAAATTCAACGGTGCATCTCCCGATTAATACGAAAGCTTTTTAAACCAAAACTTCTGACTTATTGTGTTCGTGTTCAAAATTCCATAGTTTTTCAATTCGCCATCATTAACATATGCTGATGACATCCAAATATGGAGTACAGTGGGCAGTAGAGACAACGAAGACGCAGAATGATTTGAACATTTTACACCGCTGGGTTATGGAGAAACCGCACCCGTTAGTCCAAGCTACGTGGGCAACGCATCGTCACCATATGGGTTGTACCGAACATCTTCTTGGAGCTGCAAGATCGGAAAGCCACTTCTTGTGAGCGGGACCTCGTAACAATCATTTCCAATGATCTCCGGTAGTATCTCAACAATGCATCTGTTGCTAACAAAACGAACTCCGCTCTTGGGTACTTCTCTAGGTTGTTTGAAGCGTTAAACTCAGATTGCTTTTGGACAACGTACTACTAGATGGCACGCACCCAAATTGGATAAATATTCAACGCTAGGTGACGGGCAAATGAAGAACCACATAGCAGGTAATGACACATCGTTCACTAGGCCATCCAGGGAAGTCGCGTAAACTGTAACAGCTCCCAGTACACTACAGACACCCTAGAAGAGGCTTGATTTCAGCTTGTAGGATCTTCCGTCAACCTCGTTACATGCTGGGAACTTTGCATTTAGGCAGCCTGAATAAAAAGCACGGGGATACCTTACTGAATCTACATCCCGTGGGAAGTTCTTATAGCACCGAACGATTTTTTGACATTTGTACCTGTCCAATCTGGAACAATCAGCTGGAGTCTGTCGTAATGGTGGTATCATTAACCAAATTCCTGTACAGGTTGATGTATATGTTTAGGTCGTCAGGCGCAGTGTTCAGACGGTAAGCCCATCAGAATCAAAGTATCATAACGAAAGCTCATTCGACTTCTTGAACTCTGTTGTAAGTCGTATCTTGCAATCAGCTTCCTGTATGTTCAACAGGCTTTGGCTGGGGCTTCTTTTCCGTTCTTTTCAGCCGTATTAATGATAAATATCTGAAACTGAAGAACTACACCAAGTTCCCTTTTTTCTAAACCGTGTAACGTGGCTTGCGATGCTCCTGAGTACTCGCAGTCTCCCAAGGTCAATTAGGTTTTCTATGGTTAAATCCATGCTTATATATCTCCTCATTAATGAGCTGATCAATTCAATGTCCAACATAAAATAACTATCCCTTTCCAGTCGATAACCTAAATGAACGTCTATTCCATCATCACCTACTGATGTTGCATAAAGCCAATTGCGACGTCAGCCATTTGCTTTGTCATTATTCATGCTTTTACAACATATCGTAACACATGAGTACAGTGCAACGTTTGTCACATGACTCTGGGACACTGACCTCCGAAGCATGGCACCACATCCAACACTTCTTGTGATTGATCAAATGAGTTGAAATGGGTGTCAACTGCGCTGATCAGCATCGGAAGCACAGCATGTCGAGTGCATACGAGTAGTGACAAGCCAGTGGCATGTTTCGGCTGAGCAAGACCAAATAATGGGTTGCAAACTTTTAAGGATTTCCTAAACCACATGAATGAGATATCGCGCCATCTTGCAGCCGGAGACATACGTACATAACCCGGGAAGAGACCGAAAATTAGGCACGCACAGAGATTATCGACGCTCATTGTAGGTAAAACGAAACCGATCACAACAGCCCCAATGATTTCTCAACATAATGCCTTTTTAGGGTCAATGTAAACGTGATGAGAGGAACACATGAAAACGGAAATAGATAGACAACAGCGACTGTTGTGGGCTAAGAGACATTGAGCCTGGCCTTTGTAACAGAGGACGAGAATCGTCTGCGGAAACGAATCCCGGTTTGAACGCCGGGTGAGATGGCCGTATCTGAATAATGGAGTTATCAGACAGTAACTGTCCCCTCTCGAGAGGATCGGGCAATCTGTTCATTACTCCAAGCAAAAGTGGTTGAACGTTCACATAATTCGGTCGTGACTAATGTGAGGTCAATGGCGCAGTTGTCAACACCATTGCCTCATGCATACGTGGCCAGAATTCTAGTCCCGGCAGTGACAAGGATATGCACTACTGACGAGCTCTAATGAGAGCGAAACTCGAGTCTAGTGCTTCTACTGTTCGAAAGGGGCCGACTGGAAAGTCTGTGAGAATGCGACAGCTGCGATCAATTATGGATGATGTTCAACTTGTAATAGTAATCATTTTCCATCAGCAGTGAATCGATGTGTTGTTCAAAGAATCCGTATGTTGCCGGCTTGATGGGCAGAATAGGCGAACTGATAACCCTTAGAAAGTTCATTAATGATAAGGTCTATAAGAATGCATAACAGAACAGTTTGTTTCGAACGGTTGATAATTCCGACGACTGAACCTTGCACGCAGAAAATGTAACATTTTATAACTGCAGAAGGGACTGCTCGTTGACATCAAGAACAATTTTAACGTTACCCAATTGACTTCTATCATCACTTGTTGGAGACCGAACATGTATTGGATTGGTTAGGTCGTGCGGTTAAGGGAAACCGAAAAGTTTATGGTAAATCTCAGATGAAGTATCCACTCATTAATGTACGTGTTAAAATGTTTTAATTTTATGTCAACAATCTCAAACACAATATAAAGAGAAGAATGAAAACTGCTATCATTGTCAAAGAAGCATTGAGTGTTAGGAATGGTTACATTCAGGGCAACAAGTTGTGGTTAAAATAACTAATATTTTTTTTATTTGAGCACGTCTACTAGGAGGAGGGTTAAGTTTTGTCATGCAGCCTATTGAATATGAATATGTATTACTTATAAGTAGTTTGGCAGTTTTATGAATTTAGATGAGACCCAACTGTGAAAAGTCAGGGCTTCGGCTGGATTCGAACCAGCGACAAAAACACCATGCCTCTACGCGGCAAGCGCTCTACCAGTTGAGCTACGAAGCCACGCCAGGAGTTCAACCGGTAGAGCGCTTGCCGCGTAGCGGCATGGTGTTTTTGTCGCTGGTTCGAATCCAGCCGAAGCCCTGACTTTTCACAGTTGGGTCTCATCTGAATATGTCATAACATGATCTGCACCTCCGAATACCTATAGAGGAAATGTGCGAATTAATCTAACTTGGTACCTTTATGCATTGTTGTTCACTAAGGTTCATTGCTGATAGAAATCCCAGTGGGTCCCCTACAGCTGGATGGATTCAGAGGATGTAAACAGCACGCTCGTGCTGTATACGTAACCTGGCAGCTCCAACAACTATCTAGAGGAAGCAAATTCAGACCCCGAAATAAAAAGGACTGAAATTAGTAATGCTTTTAAACGTGCAAAAACAAATTTGTCAATTCGTACCGTATTTAAGCTTAAAAAGTCCTCTTAGAGTCAACAATTAAAGTATTCTATCCTGCGACAAACGGGATACATTTTGTATTGATCAAAACATCCAAAGGAGTAACATTATCACTTCAACGATTTGCGAAACGACCGAGTAGCGCATCACCCATTGATAAACGGAAATACTGGCACAATGAACAAACAAACAGCGGCGAGTGAATAGGATAAAGCGCTTGGGAGTCGGATACGAGAACAGAACCGAATGTGAGGATCAGGTAGGGATGACCCACCAATGGAGTGGAAATTCAAACAGACTACAACTACGCATGACCGTAAACAGGAGCTTGATTGGCCGGCAACCTGCCCGTCACATGCACGTTATGTTCTTGCACTTTTGAATACCGTCTGTTATTGATTCAGTGTATCGAACTGCCTGTAGATCAACCATGTTCAAGGACACGCACACTTATAAGGATAGCCACCAGTTTTTGTACCCACATCAAAAGAATGACAGTCGGAATTCTAAGTTAACTCTAACACGTTGAACAAAATCATTGAGACAGTAAGCATATAAAGAAGAAGCAACTTTCACAGATAAACGACTAGCTTTCATCAGAGTAGAGGATGCTAAACTTGTTCGACTTGCCATCACCTTAGTCTCCCAGATGTAACATCTTTCCTCCCTTACTCAGTATACACACTGTGTAGGTTAAAACGACAGCGATGACAAGTTAACACATAACTTGATGTAATCTAACACAGAGTGACAAGCACATTCAACAATCACCGAGATGACTGATTACAGTGCAATAGTGACTTAACAACAGCAAATTGAAAATCAGTCAGAAGCATCCTTAGATCTCCAAATACAGAAGGTAGAAGCATCAACTGACGTTCACATATTGTCCGCTTTACATAATACTGACCTAGAGGTAAACATAACTTAGATGAACGTCGCACAAAATACCGCAGGAGATTCAGTCAGTGTTCTAACCGGACAGTAGAAGAACGATACAACATGCCATACACAAGTACCGTACAAACGACAGGTCAGTGGATTTAATGTATCACGAGGAAAGCTTCAAGTGAGCACAAACAATACAGCGATCGTGTGACTCACACCATGCTGCTGCTACATTTGCGAAAAGCATTCCGTCGAAAGAAATTAGGATCAGCGGCATGCTTAGATAAATAGAGAAGGTTGAAAGCCAGCTGGTTGAAAATAGTTAACGTACAAATGTGGGTAAAATATTTTGAAATAAGACTCCGAGCATTCTACTTAGAACAACCAGATGGCATATTCGCCGAATTATAAGTGTAGTTCTTTTTCTCACAAGTCAAGGGGTAACAGGACAAGAATTCTCACTGTATGTTAACAGAAAAACTGAAATTAGTCCGTTTGGATAGTCAACTTCCAAGCCGATATTAGGTACTCTGCAACACACCGGGCTAAATATAACCTAGAAATTGTACGGTCGAATGAGAGGATAAAAAATCGAGATAGTCAGACATTGATTCTGATACGGAGAGAGCGACACTATCGACATCAGCATGTTCCTGGTAGATAATGATAGTTGAGCACAATACACACAAGCACACACATAGCGTTGAACCGTACCGAGTGTACCATGACATCAGCCATCGTTGATCCAGAAAGTGCATCACGAAATAGCAGATTAACAGATTGATACGAATGTTGGAAATAAACTTTTACAAATATAACAGATATTTACGAAAATGAGTCAACAAACTCAAGGATGTAGGCTTACTGTTGAACAAGACGCAATATCACGTCCGAAGGAGTTTACAACCAGTGAGCTGAATGAACGCGCACCCCCTAGCTTGGTAGGTAGCATTTATTAATTTTGCTCGGCGGGGAAACCAAAACCGTCAAAACACAGGACCACTCCATCACCTGGCAGCCTTCCTATTTCTTCAAACCGTTAGCTTTGTCGACAAGTGTAGCATACAAGCAAACTAGCGCATACAGTGCAGTTTTACTAACTCGATCATCAGTGGAGAAAACTACCGTGAAACCACCAAATACAGTATTAGTTCAGAGAAAGAATAAAGAAACAACTGAAATTATGAACAGTAATCTATTGGCCCAAACGTTCTACACGAAACTAACTACATGTTGTGGGCAATTAATCAGGCTACCTGTGAAAGTAGAACATAACACGTAAAACAGTTTCTTAACATGTAAATGTCATGCTTCATTAAATTTCTGTTTTCCAGCCAATACAATCAAACAATACCACGACGTACGCCATTGAACCGGATCAGTTGCAGCCTTTACTAATGCCTCTAATTCAGTAATCATATATGATTTGGCGAATAACACACAGATAAATGTCCTTTACATAAAATTAGCTACAGCACTGGCGGATGATTAGTCGGCTCCCCTAGTACACGATCCATTCACCCAAACTGTGAACTTGTAACGAGCGAACGATCTTTTCCCTTAAATCGTTGCTATCGAACACCGACCTTGTAAACTTCTTATAGACTATAAGTTTGAGCCACCTGACACACAGGGTTTAACGCATACACAGAGGGTTGAAAAGCTTCGGATGAGTTACGTCCAGGACTCGATGAAGCCGCAGAACAGGACTGACATCACAGTAGTCTGATACACACACTTCCTTTGATTCAAAGAAGTAGTCCTAACCTCAACGACGACCTCGAGTGCACCAATTAATCGGTATCACTGAGCTACCTTGGACTCGGTAGGATTTACTCTTAAACTAACCTAGGATTAAGCATCAAAGAAAGCACAGAAACATTGAATCCCTTCCAATTAGCCTACCTTCCCATATCATTTAGAGAATAAAGCGTGCAACCACTTTAAAAAATCGTTCGTTCTGACAGTATTCCATCACAACATTTCATCATACAAGCAGGTGTTCTCAGAAAGTGTCAGTTGCACACCGATGACGGACTGACGCGAAAGTCACGAGGGGGTGTGTGTGTGATAAATACCAGGTGTTTAAAACTGCCTCTCATTGATATACACAAAAACAACCCTCAGGTGACTTGAACAAGTGAGCAACAGAGAAAACGCACGGAGGCAAATATTATATATTAAAATAGGAATAGAAATTTGCTGCCCCTCCAAAAAATAACAAGGCGTGCTCGCATACATTAAAGTGAATACGTTTTGTTTAAGAAAGACGCGGTTCGTGAACAGGATAAAACTATTGTGCTAAACTACAAGGAAGGACAACACATTTGTGGATGAAAGCTCGACAGAAATGTAAATGAAGAAAGCACCAACTATAAGATAAATAAAGGAAACAATTTCATTGAGGGGAGGGAGTTGGAGAATACAGATATGCTAATAATTATACCGTTTCGCAGCGAGTTCAGAATCGGTCACGCACATTAGAGTGGCCCAGAGGCTATACGAGACATGTAGCTTCGGACAGGAGAGAAATGGCAAGCAGGGAATTGATCCGAGGAAACATCCAGACTGGTTGTGAAGTCCGTCTGTGTGGCACTGAAAAGTAGACCAGTTGGAAAAGATGGACCATGTGACAATCAAAATCTGAAATGACTTGATAAATTGTGTTATGCCAAAAAATGTTTTGGGTATCCGAAAGATAAAAAATCGAACACGGAAGCATGACTACAGTGCTTAAACCGAAATTAAGTAGTACACAGACGACGAAGTCCATCATAAAACATTGTTAAAAGGGAATCGCGGTCAACTTATGAATTCAAAGGGAATGGTTGAACTTTTGTACGATATCGCATTAGTTACTAACAGATGATGTGAACTGTCGAGTGAGAGGTATGAAAAAACAGGACGAACAGAATTGAAGAAAACTCCATCATCAAATTTTCCGCAAACGATTAGGAGCTCAGAAGTGATAGAATCAGTGAAGGCTGTAAGTGAACAATCATTCTACCTTCGGAAAAGTGTTTGAATCGTCTCGCTTAGATTCTAACACCTATATGAAGAAATGCGGATATTACGAGAGAACAGTACAACTACGATGAGGGAACACACAGGAAAACAAAACTACAGAACAAAGGATAGATGTACATAAGGTTCTAGAAGCAAGAGGTATAAAATTAAAGTTTGTTAATTTTACAAACAACAGTTGTTGCACGAAATGACCAAGAAACATGGTGAGATGAAGTAACGTCCAGATCACTGGTAGAAGGCTACCTCGGAACAGGTACAGAATCAGTTAACAGTGGACCGCAGTCAACATAACAAGAGTAGGAACACTGACATTTAGAGAGCGGAAATATTAGGGGTGAGGAAGAACAAAACAAATCGACTGGTCAATTTAATGTGGCCAGTATGTAGAAGAGAGCAGGACCTATCACTGCTAATCCGGCGTAATAATAAGAAACATAGTGTTAGCTGCTAGAGCAAAACAACATCCTTAGTCCGTCATCTTTATCAGCATCGTACAGAAATGAGAAGAAGGAGAATATAACTATGCGTTCAAACTGGGTGCCGGAATTGTCAAGCGGGTGACAGGGCGACTCGATAACTATACGGTATGGACAAACTTCGTTCAGAAGCACAATTCTGAATTGTATAACTAAAGATGTACTTAAATGTAGTATAATTTCAATGTATGTAAAAAGTGACACTCGACAAATCTGAAGATTGTTGTGCACAGTGCAAACGATTTGGAGACAACAATTCTGACAGCCTTTTAGAACAGATAAGAATTAATTACCTCCGTCACATAAACACTACGTAACATTAGATATCCTCCTTCAGACGAACGTTTTACTCAACAAGACTTTCACCATGCAACCGTCTGGATGTGCATTTAGAACTGTGTTAGGCGGAATTATTGTTCAACTTTTTTTTCATAATTGTCCATTAAATGATGCAGATTAGTCTGCAATAGAGTGTATGTCCGGATGGAAATCAGAAAAGTAACTTTCAAGGAACTGTGAAATAAACGATACTGGAGATATTTTGAGTTTGTCCTGTCTAAAATTGAGGAACACTCTTAAGAGGGGTACTATTTAATTCAATTTTGGCATGTCCGAAAATTTATGGAAATAGAATTTGTTAAATATTTTATAACTTTGGCTTAAAAACAATTCGCAACGTATTTGGAACAGCGAAATGCATCTGTAACATTAATGCACCGTATGTTGTTCGATGCATCATCGTACATAGGATTGATTGCTTCAAGTTCTCCATGGATTTTGCTGAATATGAATGCGTCATTCAGTAAGAAGAGTAGAACAACCCTACAATCACTTGCTCAACAGCTTAAGTTGAGGTAGTTCAACATAAGTAAGGACGAGAGCCAACGTTCATCAGTGGCACAACCAGCCTAAAAGTTCCCCACAAGAAATGTCGGTAAAACAGAATTGGGCCAAGTTTACTTCAATCATTACTACGAAGAGTGCACGCGTGTATACGCACATGTACAGACATCCACAAACGGCAGCGGTGTAGGAACCATTCAGCATGCATCGCTTAAAGATCCCACCACTTCACCAGTATTCTGCTGGATCCACGTTCGGCACTTTCCTGGCGTGTTTATTCAACGGAAACACGTTTACACACAACAACACAAAAGCACCGAAGTGCCAAATTTCCAGATGGGTTATTTACTGAAAAACGTCCTAGAGTGTGTTCTGCTTTGTAAACGCAGTCGCAAACGTTTACCTGTAACACGAAACTGAATTACGGGATGCATTCTGTGTACCTTTCTGACAAGTATACAAGAAAACGGATACAATTTCAGTTGACGCGGTTTCATGAACCAGGCATACGTTGATTCGTTCACATCTTCAAACTGCTGATCCACATTCAAGGGACACTAAGTCACACAGACACTAACACTGATGTATTGTTTATCAAATTCCTCTGAGTCGAAACGTACCGAACGGCTCTTTTAGAAACCCCAACCAAATTTGCTATCGAGCTCTGTATAACATATGACCTGTGCAAACACTCCAGGAATTGTATCGCCTTGGATAATGACAATCGCCTGAACACCGTAAGACAGAATGATGTGCAATCTGAAGTGCCACTGCGTATGCGTGTCACTGGTGTGGTGGTTTAGTACCGGCGTTCAGATGACCAAGCACAGTTTTTTGCAGCAACTTCGGATTATCCGTGCAGTGGACGCAACCACGTGCAATGTGTGCGTCTCCGTGTGATACCCAAACTAGACGACAGAAAGTTCTCATTTAGGCAACATGAGTAAACGTAGCCCATAGGTAGTAGTGTAACGTACACAGCATAGAACACCTACCGTAGACAAACTGAAAAGGTCAGTGGAACTAACAACGGACTGTCCTCAAACAGTTTGTTACTAAATATTTGATACACGCGGATGCGGGTTTGGGTTGATCACTGCTGAAAAGCTGGACAGAAAACATTACGAATCACAAGTTGCCACGTTAAGCCGTCTGACTGAAGGTCATGCACTTTTAAACAGCCCGAAATGTGAAAAGACATGATTTGCGATTAAGTCAAATCAGCCGGAGGAACACCGTTTGAACAAGGCAAACGGTCTACCAGATGAGTTACGAAGTCATGTTGAGAGCTCAGAAACGTCAAATTTGACATGTGTATTAGTAACGTCATGTATGCTTGAAGAGATGTGTTTCGTTCGACTAAACAAAGAAATGCTAGTTTCCCGATGAAAGTCATCACATTATACAGTGTGTTAACAAAGACAGAAATAGACTTCAAAGTGGGTCGAATTGAATTTGAGTGGAAAAAAGATATACTAACATCGGATTTTTGGCAAAAGCCCCACAGAGAGTTTGCCGCACTAAGAGGCTGACGAAACAGACGGCAAAATCGAACGACGCAACTGGAGTTCTAACTTAGGACCATACAGACAACGTCGTTCCAAATAAATTCAATTACAGTGTATGACAAACACAGACGCAAGTTCGACATCTAATGGTTAACTGCAACAAAAATCAACAGAAGATTTGATGAACCAAACTCACGTGTTCAGAGTATGTATTACGTAGGAGTCCCAGTGTAGCACGCTGTGCAAACGTTTTTTGGAGCTGGCCAACTTGAATCGCTGCCAAGGACAAACATGGGAAAGTCACAATGAGGAATATTTTTGGATGATGATGATGATACAAGGTGTTACGTGATTGAATGACAAAATACTGAATACGTACAGTCCACAGTGGGTGAAACAGGTATACTGAATGCGAACTGAGCGTTGGCTACGTTGACCAGAGGGAATAAAAATGATGAAGTATCACATGTATACACGAAATATCACATGCACAGCGAGCTTACGAAACAAATGATTTTCAAAAAGGTAGTAACGAATAAGCAAAATGCGGTTACATGACAGAGGGGGTGAGTCAGACAATGAGAACATTTCACATAGTACGTTCATGATGAGAATGGTGGTGTTCACTAATTTGAAATGACAATGAAGGATACAGAGAGTGTGCAAGATTCAATAGTGTTCAGAATTGAAACAACACGCTGATCAACTAACTTCAACGGCAAAGCAGAAGAGCGAGCAAACATTCTTATTTAGCAAGAGCCACTATGGATGGGATATGACATAGAGATCACTCAAAAATCGTAACTGCTGTCGTCTCAAATGAATGGTTGTCTGGCAACCTGGAAGATCGGACGCCATTCAGAAAGTGTAACAATCGAAACACAATTCGTCTTCAATATTGGCAGCGACACATCATGACCACCATCAATAATATCACCAACCAATAATATACAGAGGTAGTTCTGCCATTCGACAATAAAGTAAAAATGTGCATAGAAGAAAATTAGATATACAACTTGAAAGTAAAGATTCCTAGTACTGGGAAGATAAAGAAGAGAATGGATCTAAAATACCAAATACCTGATGGTTTAAACAATTCCATCAAGGTGCTAACGCTTTGTACACAACACGGTTCAGTATTGCACTGGAGCGAAGTGGTGATGACAAGATGGCCATCCAACGATATGTCGTACCTCGATTCACGAAAAGGTCGTTACCGGTCAGAGACCAGCAAAAATATGAAAACAGTCTTGCCAATATGTTCCATTACCTGCAATCTCTCATAACGCCCTTAGCCACGTGGACGCAAGGTTTCTTCCAGTCGGGGAACGAACACGGCTTGCAATTCACAATCTATTGTTTCCTTTGTCGATATATCACTTGACTACTTCGAAAGGGTACGCTGATGGCTAGAATGTCTCGGCATTCATAAAACCACAAAAATCTACCTCTTACGATTTTAATGAATGGTGCTGTTCGATACTCACTATCAAAAGCTGAAATACACAAATGACACGAAAATTTTCACGTTCATGTACCACAGACTTAAAACAGACGTTCCAGATTAAGTCCTTGAAGTTAACTCTTTTCCATAACTTATATACAAAAGAACTTCTACGTTAGCAGACGATATCCAAATATGTATTTGCCGACTAACATTCAACATACAATGAACTAGTGTTTTGGCTTAATAAACGGAAAACTGGACTTCATTGTAAGGCTCCAATGACTAACAAATGTTATCGTTGCTTCCCGTGGTAAGCAACGTTCACATGAACAGCAGTCAACTGTACAAAAAACTTCACTCGTATCACAAACAAACAGAATGATCAAAAAGGTAGGCGGAATAAATGGTCAAGTAGGCTACATGAGATTCCGAAGGCCGAAGAGTTTCTTGAATATGAGTGTAAGCAAAATGTTGTCACATTCGTAGAAACCATAGTACACTATTGCGATGATCACCGTAACCCTTATACAAACTTACGATGGTAAACGTAACCTGTAGTTCCGTATTGAGCAGCAGAGTTTGGCGACGCAAGCGCAAAGGATGTGGCTTCTCCTTCGAGCGAGGACGCTGCATTGTGCAAACAATCTGATGAGAGAGAGATACCAGGCACGCCAGTTGAGAATGAGTACAAAAAAGAGGTTGACAGAAATGGCGCGGGAACAATTAAAAAGCAATATTGCCGGTGACATTTTGAGCAAGAATAACGCCGTTTCATAATCATATTACTTAAAACAACATGAGAAACATGAGTAGTATGTGTGAACACAATGGAAATGCAACTAGTCGACGGAACATATGTTCTCGACGAGCCAGCCGATGAGTTTATGACAGGAATGAAGTATACAGGCGAAACTGAATGACAGTCAACTTGCAACACCCAAAACTGTTCCACTACCATCTGTTACGGAAACACTGTACAGTCCATTTACCAGCCGAAGAATTCTGGTCCACAATTGTAAATCTAAGTTGAAAGGACGTTATATGCTTTTACCAAGAAGTAGTAAACAGCTATCAAGCCCCTCTCAAACTCCATTACTAATAACTCCTTCACAGTTATCACAACAGATGCAGTTAATCGTCACAGACGAAATAATGGAGGACTGTCTGCGGCACTCACAAGATATCGGTGTGGACCTCCTGTCGGGCAGATGACTGACTGATCTTGATTATGATGACGAAAAGGAATTGCTGTTTGACACCTTCCAAACAGAACAAACAACGTCAGAGGCTAGTTCGCGTTCTGCCAAATGCTTCGCAATGCTCTCTACAGCCTCAAAATGCAAAGTACTTCTGGAAGATTGCTGTGATTACGTGGATGTATTGTGTGATCATGAAGTCAAGGAGGTTGTTAACCGCTTTCTGTATCTGAGAAGCTGAATCAGCGACGGTGAATGTGTACGGAATGAAACAGAAGTGCGTATCTATAAGGCTAGGGCGGTTTTCGTTAATCTGAGGCACCTCTGGCGACAGAGAGGTAGTTCTCTGATGCTTAAGGGTTGTGTATATCAGACAACAGTGAGGGTTGTATTACTCAACGGCAGCAAAACTTGGCCGCTCAGGGTAGAAGACGTGAACCGTCTTCATTCACCGATGTCTACGCCCAGTCGCTCGTATCAGATGGGACCAGGGAGTAAGTAATGAAGAGGTTAGGAAGCGGGTATTTGGCACTGGCTGTCAAACGAGTTCTTCCGTTCAATCCTTACGATTTCACAGACTTAGACAGTTAGGCCATGTGCTAAGGATGGCAACTAGTCGGCTGCCACATAGGACACTCTTTATCGACTTTGCGGTCGGCTGGCGCAAGGCACCGGGTGAACGAACGATGACCTGGCGTAGAGAAATGAAGTCATTCACGAAGGGGTTAGGCACTGTAAATCAGGTTCGTTTCCCGAGCTGGGGAGATCAGGACTTACAGAGTCGGTGGCTGGAGACGTTATGTGGGATGGCGGCTAATCGGGCTCAATGGTGTGAATGCTGTCGTTGTTTGTCCGAGTTATCCGTGAAAGGAGAGCACTTAATGACGGTAGGGAGCAGTGAGAGTCATAAGGAAGCTGTCTTGCTGATGACGCCTTATTTTCACTTAGAGCTCGGTTGTTTGTTTGCAAGGTGTAGACACCTTGATGTTGAATGCTTGAATACAGAAGTAGCTTATTCTTTTGTTAATATTTAAGTTCCTTCCTATCCCCTCTTTTTTCTTTTCTCATTCTATACAGGATTGCTTTTTTCGTAGTGGGAAACATTATTCAAAGGAAAAGTAGTAACGACCACATGGTTCACTCAAATGGTGGAAGTCTGAGTAATGCAATGTACAACAGAGAAAAAAGGAAGGTAGGCAAGTAGTTAGTGATATAATCACGGCAAAACTTAACAACCAGATAAGTTGAACAGTTGATCGTGTATCAGGAGAGTACTGTAAACCACAGAAGAGAAAAGACACGTTCTCCATATGAACGTTTCCAGTTAAGTCGGCCAGGTGTAGGAGTCAAACATAATCAAACATAGCAAGCCCCTATACACCATCGTACTGAACAGATCACACTCTGAAACACAAAATGCACAGAAGCATCATACATCCTTCAATTCACTGACAAACAAACGTTGTCTTAACGCCACAGCTGACTGACATTCCCGAACATACATCACCAGCAATAAAATAAGACGAAGAGATAACGTCACCGGAGTGCCCGAAATTGTCCACAGTCTCAAGAATTGTGTCTACAGCAAAGAACGTGTGGGTAGAAATACAACAATACTGTAGTCTGAAGGTCAGAAACGCACTTCATACAGACCATCCCCGTCAGTCATCCATCATCATCATCATCATAACAGCCAAGAGCCTGACCAAAAGATACTGTGGCTCGGGCCGCCGCTCACCTCAACAGTGACGTGGAATATCCTAGAAGAAAACGTTACTAAAAGGAAGACTAAGCGGAAGAACTAGAAATGGTATGAATACAGGTACGCCATTGACTGCGACACATCGCCATCTCGGATAGCGTCTCTAACCAACGGTTTGAGTGATCATGATGACCCCAGCCAGGCAGGTGACACCTACCCACTTTGCTCAATGGAGCAGTCAGAGTCTTCATATTTCGTGACCACGTTGTTGCTCGACCACCACACGGCTTCACCCAACTGTTGGTGGTCTCAGTATATA
>LUCH01002497.1:0-48538 GCA_013368495.1 Paragonimus heterotremus
GTGGTGATCAATTTTGGTTTAAGAGTGCTGAGAACTGCAAACTACCCTGTCAAATTCCTGTTCAACAATATACATCGGTCATTATATGACTTAAGTTGACAGGTAAACACGCACAAAATGTCAAACCTGGAGGTCCACTCACAGAAGAGGTCAGAGGACATGGTGAGGTCAGACAAATCGCATGAATAGTGTGTATCCGCCATATAAAATGGGGGAAGCGGTTAAAGTTGTCCAGTTAGGTGAGATTACAACGATGTTGTCAAAAGAAACATGAAAAAACACATTTGATGGCTTAACTGTTCTATGGGTAATTTTGCCGTCCCAACACCTTGATGAGTTTAACGATCAGTAACCAGTAAGAACTACATAACTGATGTAGTTTACAAATGTAGCCTCATCAACAGACAGGTATTACTTGAAGTATTGTATCGTGCGTTATCTAAAGTTTTCGGTTGAACGCATAGCAACATAACTTTCAATGGGTTGCCATGTTTATATCACAACGTCTGTTGGCTGATGATTGTAAATAAACTTCTTTCTGCTTGAGATACGTGATATTCATCATAACTAAAGCCTATTGGCCAGTTTCATCTGTTTTTATTAGCTAAAATTGTCAGGTCGTAAGTTAGAAGTAATCGTCTATCTTAGTACAACGCACAACTCTTCTCTACTCAGCTGACAGACTGGGAGCAATGTAACGAAAAACTTCAACCTGCTGATCTGGGATGGTAACAAATCATACGTACATTACCAGCTTTTGTATCTATCGCATTTGGTTCCACGTAAACAATGTGTGAACGCGCAAGTGTGGTGATACTAATTACTCTTGTATGCATTCCCGACTGAGACGGATGAAGAAACTAATGACATGAAAGATATTCGGCTTACACGTATGAAGTCCAGCCTAGTTGTACTTAGTAGACCATAACGTGCATGGATGACGATGCTTTCGTTAAACAGATAACTGAGCCCGTTTCCGAGGAGCACCCGAAGATTAATCTTAAGCGTGAACGTTGTGGCCATTTTAGTCTGCGATGAAACTAGTGATGTGAGTTAATATCCCGGATGACACAAGGACTGTTTATTCACAAAATCAACACATGTTATGTGCATCAACACCACGACAAACAAAAACACTTATTTGAACATAACACTCACGTCACGATTGCCAGGTCCTTGTAAGGAAAACATCATTTCACGCTAGGGTACACTCTAGTATTCCTTCTTGAGACTTTCTCCGGTTGTTTCTACACCTAAACACCGCCTTTCATTGCCAACCGGCAGAATAGTATGATCGTTCATCTTAGCCACATAAGAACACGTGGTATTTCATATGTTGTGGTCCAAGAACGCGGATGGCACAAGGGTAATTTATTCGACAAAGCAATACATGGGTTAAGCATGTAAACCAGACCTGTCACAAAACCACTCATTTGCACGCGGTATTCGGCTTCAGGCAGTCTCGGCTACCACGTATATCAATGTTCAGTTCCATTAAGTAGCAGGGACCGTTATGAGTGACGCTGCACTTCGATGATCCTTCCTGCAGTCTTCTTGTGGCTTGTACGGTGTCAAAAAATATGCCCTGTACCTGCTACTGAATAGCCGCGGTATGAGTAGTATAATACGATCGCTCAACTCCACTGCACATATACTGTTACTGAATTGCGTCTGGGAGTAAACATAACCACTAACCGTTATACTAGAGTAGTCCCCTCAACTAGGTTCTCCAGCAAGAGGTATGTCGTTTCCAAGAGCTGGTGTCTGCCATCTCAAACATTTTATCATGGATAGGGATATGATACCACCGGCAAAGAATACTGTCTCATAAGAGCCACAAGAAAATTCTGTAACCTTTGTTAAGCTATTTCAGAGCGGGGAAGTGTTTAAGCATGTTTGCAGCGAGCAGTATTCTGTAAAATAGCTCTAACGATTTGCCAGCCTAAGCTTTCCTTCTATTTTTGTCTGATTCAATTGTCTCTGGAACAGTGTGCCTCAAATAGACAGCTCCTTGGTTTGCTGTTCCCACAACTCGTGCTTGAGCAGTAGGATCGAAACAACGGATTAGCAAATCTGACCGTAGAGGATGATGATGGATTTGGTCGCTCTGGTCTCGGTGTTCAGTTAGTCACCAAACCTAGCATTTAGATTGCAAACATTTTATCATCAAACAAGGTGAACTAATCAATGTATAGGAGGTTGAGCGTATAGGATCGAGCGCCGCTTCAAACAAGATGCTATAAGAGGGCAAGTGATCTAACACGTTCAATGAGGGACTGGCATTAACGTACAATTTATTTGGGTGTAGGTGACTTGACATCCTCCAGAAAATGTTGATAGTTTTCCATTACTTCATGACATCCACTATGTATCAGCAACGCGGCTTAACATCCGGATATTTTGAGGGATTCAAACGATGTCGATGACTTATAGAGGTGATGTTTTCAACTTGTCAAGCCATCCAACACAGCGATCATGAAGAAGACTGATTACGGGTCCAAAATAACCAGTTTCGCAAGCGCAAGTAGGCTTCATGACGGAGAATTAAACGTAAGGTATTCTGTAAACTCCACCTTCATATAGAAACACCTGAGATGTTTGATGTAGAAAAATGAAGCAAGGCGGAACCCGCATACTACAATCGAGGAATTCACCGAAAGCACGTGACCATGGTGTGGTATTAACACAGGGTCCGTGCGCGGACAGTTCGGCTTATCACAAGCCCACTAGATAGCTCGTAACCACTCTTAGTCCTACACGTAAAACGTCCGATTTCCATCGTGTAGCAGGCTTTTTCAGCTGGTATAAACATTAGGGGACATATTGGGTTCTCATAAGATGCATTCTATCGATGCAATACGTGCATCCCACCTAGAGAAGAATTTGGTTTCTTGTGTGATTTTAACTCCAGTTGAAATTTATCTTTGTGTCTTTTACCTTATCATCTCAAAGAACCTTTATTTTTGCGTAGAGAGAATATCCGTTTTGATTTCAAAGTACTGTTCTGCAAACATGTCGGCAGTGTGGCCATTGATAGCCCAAACCTAGCGAATGTATTTGTGGTCATGTTTGACGCATCTGTTCGGTCCTACTGCCGATACAAACTTTATTAGAAGTATGTGGGCAGTATTTTAACTTTCCCAAATAATACTGAACTTCGTGCACTTTGTGTCTTTTTAAATTCTGCTCATCAGAATGACGTTGTTACTGACGAGGAGAGAACGACCGATAGTCCACTCTTTCTAGACATTTTACTAACTGGACACCAGGACGGCTGAATACAACGCACCACAAGGTCATTTGGAACAATCAACACTTGCAATTATCACCAGTTGCGCCGACTGCATGCAACGAAGATCTCATAGGAACACTGTTTCATAGACCCCAGCAGAGTTGTACAGATGAGTGCTTACACGAAGAGGAAGCAATAATGAAGAAAGTCTTAAGCGTGAACGGATATCCCAAGAAATTTGTCGATATTCATAGTGTTGTAACCACAAAATACGTTTGGCCTGGAAACATGTTTGTTGCACGAAATTCATCACAAAGCATGTGAAACACGGAAAAACTAACGCGACTATTTTAAATGACTGACATGTATCCGCTTGTCATTTGCTCTGGTACCACGTTGCATGTAGTGCATATACACGTTTCCAGTAGTCACTTCTGGTCCACCATCTTCCTGGCGTTTAGACATGCCCTTTAATTCCCGCGCGCACGAGACGTGCTATATTACGCACAAACACCGTTGCGTGTTATAAGACTTCCCCCCTCTGAAGTTCCTTGTCTCTTTGTACTCGACGATGAATTCTCTCAGATCGACGAAGTGTTGTTTTCCGGCTCGTTGGTTTGAGACATACGCATATCATGTCACTACTAGCTGATTACCATGTTCTTGTTTCGTCTTGCTGTCTGTGTCACTCGTGTATACTGGGCCCCGTTTAGAAACCACCGAATGAAGACTTTCCCACTTAAGCAGGATATGTTTGGGCCTTGGTCGCTGGCGCCTGTGTTGGGATGATCTCGGTATTCCATTTCTTTTCTTCGATTGAACATTCCAGCTTTGCCGAGTCGTTGAGCTGCCTTTTGCTCTTTTATGTGTGCTTGCGGCACCTCTAGATTTCGCTTGGTTTCCCCTCTTTCCGTGACCAATTCCCTGGTGAGATCACTGCACTGTAGCTGTATTCCCGCGTTTCGATCCACCGGAAGTCGAGTGGTTCTACCGTACACCAGCTGAAATGGAGATTTCTTCGTACTCACCTGAACAGTTACAAGGTGGGCCAATACAGCCAGTGGTAGTGTCGACTCTTAGCCACTTTACCTGAAAGTCAGTCTTTGAGCCACATCAGCCAATTTTTCCAACGTCATTGGACGTGTGCTGAAAGCAATCTTCACCTGATCTCGGACAACTGGTGGCATTCTATCCAAGAACTGACCAGTCAGCATACATTGTTCTGAATGCGGAGATGAAGATCACTTGGCTACAGCCCTTCGAGAATGGTGACGTTCGGGTGTTTCTGGAGGACTTCGAGGACGTGGCCAAGGCGATCGGAGTCAAAACTGACTTCGGGAAGGTAGCTGCCTTGTGTACGTCGGTGGAGGACAGGACGAAGGCCGTACTGGATAAAGCGTGAAGAGGTCTTGAGAAAATGTCACGGGCCGCTGCGAAGAAGGCCTTGCGGCTGTGTTTGACATCCAGACCGACTGCCGGGAAGCTATACGACATTTCAAATCTGTCAGGCTTGGACAAGGAGAGCATCCCTCCGTGTTTGCTGCCATTCTACAAGGAGTGCTGGACATGGCGCTACCTGAACTGGGTCGAGAATCACGACACCAGTTGCTGACGGGGCAATTTATCGAAAGTCTCTCAATGATGGTACACGATCCAGTTCACAATGCTCGTGTCACGCAAAAGATGGACCTCGATGAAGTTACAAAGGTGACGCGTGAATTGAGGGTTGAGTTCGTGGCTCTAGTGAATGCAAAACCAACATGAACAAAAAGACGCTAGAAGAACTAGAGTCCACAGTGGAGCAGCTAACAGCGGATTTGGTTGCGATTTGCACACTATTAGGAAAGAAGGAAAAATAGATAACCCGCTTCAGTTGATGTGAAAAAAGACAGTGCCCAATCTGGCATCTTAGAATATCTAAAGATAGTGTTTCATCATTGTTCTTTCGGTTTGGCGGGCCAATTAGTAATGAGAGGCTTTGTGAAGAGGGTCGCTTTGTCCAGCAGGGCCTTCGTCCTGTCCTCCACCGACGTACACAAGGCAGCTACCTTCCCGAAGTCAGTTTTGACTCCGATCGCCTTGGCCACGTCCTCGAAGTCCTCCAGAAACACCCGAACGTCACCATTCTCGAAGGGCTGTAGCCAAGTGATCTTCATCTCCGCATTCAGAACAATGTATGCTGACTGGTCAGTTCTTGGATAGAATGCCACCAGTTGTCCGAGATCAGGTGAAGATTGCTTTCAGCACACGTCCAATGACGTTGGAAAAATTGGCTGATGCAGCTCGATAGTTGTGGACAGAAAACTCTCTGGCAGTCAACGAGTTGAAGGCAAGCGAACCAAGCTTACTGAATGACCCTCGAAACGTAGTGAAAAAGCTGACTGAAGAAGTGGCGGCTTTGAAGCCGATGAAGCAAGGGGAGGATAATTGTAACGACTTGTGCTACAAATGTGGAAGATGTGGACAATGGCGAAGGTTTTGCTCACCCGCTGGGAAAAGTTCGTAGTTAAATAAACGTTTCGCTGATTGTTTTTTGTTTAGGAAGGGATATCCGGCAAAAGGTGTCATTGATAAGATGGCAGTTTAGACCAGAACATAAATTAGTGGTAAGTGGGAATATTGTTTGGTTAACATTAAGGCGGCAAGTTCATTAACTGGGCCAAGGTCAGAGACGATTGATCGGCTGTGTGGTCGTTCGAACAACCGGTGGATTAACTCTCAAAGTTAATGACCTGACAGACTATGATTTGCAGATCGGTAATCACGTGATAAAACAGCCTTTTTAATATCTTCCGATACATGTCAGACTACACAGGTAGTGGAATTTCTTAATCAAGCTGAGGCCGTGATTAAGCTGAAACATGGTAAGCTCGTAACGAAGTATGATAATGTAGAAGAGCTCCACTTGCTAAAAGTCTGGACTTCGGCTGGATTTGAACCAGCGACAGAAACACCACGCCCAAACGCGACAAGCGCTCTATCAGTTGAGCTACGAAGCCACACCGGATGCTCAGAAATTTCATGTTTGGATCATTTGGACCATTTGGACATCAGTATTTTGAAGTATGGTATGTTTCTACTAATGAGAAAATGCAAAACACAGTTCGGACAAATTGAAGCGAACCCACTTAAATCGATTCCAACCTGTGACAACCGGTTGCTGAATGAAGTGATACGCACATTTCGAGAATTGTTCACTACGGATCAAGACTTGTATGGCTAGTGTGAATGGAGTGAACACAAAATCCGTGTTGAGCCACAGCAATGTCGACCATTCCATCCCAGAAGAAATCTAGTGCAATTGCAAAGGGGAAAGTTAACGATAGGTGGAGAAGTAATCATTAAGTAGGCGGATAGCCCATTCAATTCTGTCGTCTTGTTGATGAGGAAGCCCAGTGAGGAATTTCGGTTTTGTGTTGACCCAGGACGGCTCAACGAAATTACAGCCGCCTATGTCGTAGACGTCTTAGCGGTGTCGGAAATTTTGAGAAGCTACAGAAGGTCAGGATATCCGCAGGGTTATAGCTGCGGTCTGGATATTAGCAGGTTCCAATCAACCAAAAGAACTGAGATAAAACAGCCTCCATTGAGGGAGAAGAGCAGTGTCGCCTCAAACGAATGTCGTTTGGATTTTTGGGTGCTTCGTTTACGTTCAGACGACTGACTGACGGACTGCACAACACTGTTGTCAAAGAAGGCGACAGTTCCATTTGCAGCGGCATTGAGACAGAACGTATGACGTAAGTTTCAGCTGTGTTTCAGAAGATTGAACAAACCGGCCTAAGGATCAATAGTCCGAAGTCTCCACTGGAGAAACAAACGGTAGTACTACTCGGTTACAAGTTCCGTTAGAGTGAGGTCCAACCAGTTCTCGAGAAACCGCCGACAATCGAGGACATTCCGCTGGCAACTTCGAATAGGACGTTGCGACAGTTTCTTGGTCGCGTTGGGTTTCCCAGCCGCTTCGCCATAAAATTCAATGACCTAACAAGTCCATTATAAGACTGATTTTACTGGTCAGAAATAGCCCGTCGTGCGTTTTTCAAAATCTAGCGATTGATGTAAAAGGGAAAGCTGACCCTTAAATAACCAACGATTAAACAGGGCTTCGTTGTCGCAACGGATTCAAGTGATGTAGGAATCGGAGCTTTACTAAAGCAGACAGGCGGTATTGTGGACTATGCCAGTGAGGTACTGACTCATGTTAAACGAATCTATTCAGTGACAGATAAGGAGTGTTTGGTGATGGTGGAGACCTTGAAAAAATGGGGGCCATACCTGCTGGACTAGTGTTCTCATGTGGAGACCAATCACAAACCGTTGGAGTGGATTAAACAAGCGAATTATCCCCGAGGAAAGCTGGTTCGTCGGGTGTTGCGACTGCCCGAATTTGACCTCACAATTTGCCATGCATCTGGAGAACGGAACTATGTTTCCAAAATACCCTCACGACAGCTACGACTGGTTGTCTGGAAGTGAGCACAGTTGGCAATATTGAACTGCAGAACGATCCTCGGAAAGCTACAGGCAGCACAGAGGATGGATACAACGATCCGGAAGGTGATTAAACAACTTCTGCCTGGTGGACAACTGACAGAATGTGAAGGAAATTGAAATGTTAAGACTTTCAGACTGCATCGATCAGAACTGCGACTGAATAGCGCCGTAACTTTCATTTATCTGCGTGAGGGAAAAAGGGTACCGGTAATACCGGCGGAGTTAAGAGCGACAGTTTTGAGGGGATGTCATCACCTGGCCCATACGAGTTTTCATCGGACTTACGAAATGTTGTAGTAAACAGCCTACTGGCAGAGAATGAAGGGCGGTATCAACACTTACGTGCAGACGTGCCAACTGTGTCAGATGCTGAAGGGCACTAACCACTCGAATCAATATCCCATTCAGCTAATCCCGGTCAGTAAAGTTGGGGGAGGTATGGTCGGTGGATGTGATAGACTCCTTTCCGGTAACAACTTGTGAAAACCAAGTCGCTTAACGCATCCATAGTTTTGGAGAATGATACACCGACCATCCTGGAGACATCCTTTGGGCTACATATCAGGTGCCACAAACTGACACTGTGCGTACGAATTCACGTGTTTTCTGCTCTGAGTTGAGGATTTTGATCGCTGACAAACTAGTTAGTACGTATGTCAAATTAAATTTCTCGTCCCATGTTTTATTACTACACAATGTGTTGCAGTTAGTGGAAGCATGTAGGAAGATACCAGATACTTGCCAAATAGGAAGGCTGCTTTCATTACAGTCATTTAACTTTCAAGTATAGTCACCTGAAATGATCAGAAGAGAGATTGATTGGTCAGCGCTCAGAATTGACTATGGAAGCCAGATGACCTGATGTAAGCATAGTGAGTGTTAAAAATCGGGAGTCGGAAGGCGAGACATTTTTTAACATGTAAAAGGAAAGTGAGTGGAGAAATGTTTATAAAGGTGTTGCGTAACATGTGATTAAGAGTGCGACTTGAACAAGCTGAAATTAAAGGTAGGTCCCAACGCCCGGAGAACCGGGAACTGGAAACGTACGTTGATTTATAAGCAGTATGCGGGACGTGTCACTAAATAAACTGTCACTACGTTGCTGCCACGGATGTATATACATGTCAGCCATACTAGATAGTGTTTGCGTTTACGGTTCTGTATTATCACATACCCTGTAATCTGTCTCTCAATGAAATATTCCCTTGGTCATGCTTGTTTTAAGCTCTGTATAACAGAGAGTAAGTTGTACTCCAGCTTTAATACCCAATGTAATGAATAACTGATGAATCCATTCAGTGTCTTCTCTTCAAAAATGGTAGAAAAGCCTGAGTTAAGAATTTGTGGGGGGGGGGGCGTTGTGTATTATGCCACGGATCCACCACGTGATCAAGTTTCGTGATTGGTACCGCCCTTAAGTAAATATGAACGTCTGTTCAAAGATGGAACAACACGTGCTCTAATCTTAATTACTGACAATGAAGTATACAGTTGGTGTTTTGACACTTATCTAGCAAAACGACGTAAAACGGTTGAAAACGTTTTGCGGTATTCAGTTAATCCGTCGTGAAATTTTCAATAAGCAAGATAGTAGGCTGGTAAAACATGATTTTTGTCCAGAAAAATTTCATGGTATCCTAGTGGTTGCACAAAATAGGTCTTTTTATTTGAACGTGAACAAGCAAATGAAACAGCAAAGGAAACAAAATTCCCAGATTACACTTGTGTTGTCATTACCATAGATGCGACAGTCATACAAACATATATTTTTGGACTTACAACATCGGACAGCGCAGTTTGGTGTGTTCGGTTGTGTGATGTCAGCTGCGGAACGTAAAGGGCGGTTAACGGGTGGCATTGTTGTTGCATGATCGGCGTGACGTGCAGTGTACAGAGTAGGCTTCTTGTTTTCGTGTCTATCTGTGATCCACTGCTGCCGCATAAGTTGTTGGTTGTTGCTCTCTGTGAGTCGAGTTCGCAAGTGCCTTCCAGTACTGACTATGTGAGATTCTGCGCATTCACGCTGACAAAACTTGACTGCTTCAGACACTGGTTGTTTCATACAGGGCGCTCAAAACTACAAAGCACGGTATACAATTGAACGTGTCTTTAAAACGTATGGTACTTTTAACAGGGGTATCAGGTGCGTTTGGATGGTTGGACTGTGGGAGTGCCTATTACACTAAACTGAGAATCGTGTTGAAATTTTAATGGTCCCTTTCATGGTAGCTTTGTGAATTACCCCTGGTGATTGCAGAACATCTATCATTAGGTTATTTTCGATTCATTTTCCTACTAAGACAACGTTTAACTTTATGCAATTTGCAAAACATGCACTGAAAAATTTATCTATAGCAGAACGTAAAATACAAAATTTTAAGAATGAGTAAACTTCCAGTTACTTATTTAAGAGTTGCAGATAAGTAGTGTGATTTGAAGACACAAATTCCAGCTACTTCAGCGCTTGTCATTTTGTAACATCTTGTATATTTTGCCATCAAGAGTACTGATAATGGAAGCCTTGTAGGTTTTACTTGAAGCATTCTAGGTAGATTATTTGCAAAAACTCTGTCAGCCGGTCCGTTGTTCATTTTCTAAGACAAAGGTTTAATATAAAATCAGACAGATTGGAAACAAAGATTTTATGGATCACGACTGAAACTCAACGACCCATTTGCTTACATAACCTTTTGCGTGCAACAGTAAAGTGTAACACTAAGAAACGATTACTTTCCAGATGGCGTCAACTCAGCATGAGGTCTGGTGTGTATAATGTTCAACCTTAGCAGACAAGTGGGCTGGCGGACTCTCGTCCACGCCTTTCCTGTAAAGCGGTGAAATGTGATCCCAACAGACATCGAACCAAGAGAACAGCATAGGTTTTAGAAACAAAGCGTAGAATTCCAGCAGTCTTTAAAAATAATAGGGGTGTTTAGTTGTGGTTTAGTCCAGAACCCACAATGACACCAGAGGACATAAATGTGAAATGTGAACCTTATCGACGACATCTGGGGGCGGTGTCGTAGAAAGCTGCATCAACCTTTAGAGGACAAAAAACCGTCTTAAGTGCACAACCTTAATTATCTCGAATTTTGAAATGATAGGTGAGAATCTTTGGCAAAGTGCAAACATCTGGCGGATGGGGTGTACGACTGAGGGAAGTAGCACTGAAATTATATAGGGTGTTCTCTGGCAGTCATATCTTCAGAACACCCGTTGGGAAGAGCCAAATATAACTTCATGAATACAGATGGGATCCTCAGAAATAGCATTTAACTGTTGATAACTACAAAACTGTTCACTAAGTATTACAGAATAGGCTGCACATACTAGGTAGAAGTTTGATATATAATAGTGATGACCGTCAGATGATTGCGTTAACTATTACACTTTCAGTTTGGTAAGGGGAAGGCTTGATTTATTAGAAGGCAGCGAACCTGCTTATCAGGCTGTTTTATGTTGACTGTGAACGCACATAGTGGCACCAAAGAGAAATAGATATCCTCTAATTTCGTGCAGTTTTACCGCCTGTCAAGGACCAGTGTAAATAAGAACGGTGTAGTGGACTGAAAGTTGGTTTACACTAAATAATAGATCAATGACAATAAACATTGATGAGATTAGTTCAACAGTTAGAACCGTTTCTGAAGCGCATTTCATAATTGCGAGTCTGCAGCCGGACACACGGACCACCTTTGTCGTTAGCCAAAGAACGTCAACCAATAAGTGTGGAGCCAAACACTGCATACCAGTTCTCGCGTAGACGTGGAGGAATTTACGTGAGTATAAACGATATTAATGAAGACGAATCATGTAGGCTTAAACAGTGTAGGAACAGTCATAATGTGGTAAAAGTCGTTCAATGGAGTATGATTTTTATTGTTCGATTCGCTGGTCCCAACGCCACACGTTTATGAACTGGAATTCCTGTCCACTACACAACGCCAGTTTCCACTCACAGGTCACGTGCACTTCTATCTGGTTTGTGTATGTGGTCGACGTTATCTACCGGGAGTTTTTCGTTTGCCGTTCCTCTTCCTATGATCCAACCTCGATGGACCATGGCTCATCCTGTAGCCCCTGTTGTCCGCCATCTGCTCGTCATGGGCTTTTTAACATACCTTTTAGCCGCGTTGCTGTATTCTGCTGATTGTTGAAATACTCGCACCTCCGATTTGGTCATCCATCAGAATAACTTCCTTGGTTTGTCGTTTGGCTTACCTATTTCAACATGAGATCAAAATGTGAATTTAACTCCAGTCTTCAAGATTATATTAGGCTGCTACAACTTAGAGATACTGAATTTCGACATGGCAGCGACAAAGACTCAGGTTTACGTGCGTCCAAAATCGATTACATAAATGAGCCCGTGAGATATCCTTTTGACGAGTGTCCTGCTACTCGAAAATGCTCCTTCCCAGTTCCCAAAACCCTTTTACTATTTATAAATTAAGCTGAGATTCCTAAAGTGGTTGACCGGCTACAAAAGTGTACACCTGTTTGAAGTCCACATCTGTTGTAGCTGACAAAATAAATGATGCTCCAAAATAGACACTCACTCCAGTTTGCAAGAAAATATTAATAATTATTTTTTGCAAACATTAGACGTTTCTCTTTAGAATCGAATACTACGCGGGACGGTAAATGACAGTCATTGATATATCTCATGTGACAACTGAGGAAGAAAAATTTCATTTTTTGTTGTGAAAAATAAAAAACTACACTTGGTCTAATTTGTTTTTCGCATAGTTCACCATTTTTATTGAGGGAAACAAACCAGATCATATGTACTGTCAAAAAAACATAAGGTCAAGGGCATATGGCATCATTTGGTTGACCTAGATCGATTCTGATTAGCCACTCACTGTAATTTGATGTGCAATAGTTTTCTTTGATGAATGCTTGTTAGTCTACACACAAATCCACATTTTCTCTTCCTCACAGTTCCACTTAGTTGGACTTTGCATTTGGAGGACTGCATACGTTTGGCCAAGAAATGAACAAGTCATTCCAGATCGTTTTAACCTAAAAATAATATTCAAGCCTACGAATCCCAATATCGGTTTAATACAGTTTGTCAACACCCCCTTCTTTGTACGTCTCGCCGTCCCATATCGGCTCTAGCAACAACTTGCGATGAATGGTCTCATAGGAATAGATTATCATCAGCGATTTTGTATGCCAGAAGTCATTAGCATATGGTTCTGATGACTGATCGGGGGTTAAGTAGATCACTCACAGTTGATTACAAGTTTCGCTGTACTCAGAATCAGAAGCGGTTAAGCCTTCAGGTATGACAGTTCGGTTGTAGAGCCAGTGGTGCAGTGGTCATCACGGTAGACTCGTGAAAACATAGTTGGAGTTAAAATCCAAGTCCTAGTAGAGATGGGCGCAACAGATTCGTTCTAACAAAAGCCAAACTCAAGGCTAGTGACTATTTTTGAAGGGGCTGGTTAGAAAAGCTACTTGAGTACAAAGCTGCGACCAATAGTAAGGAGGGGGGTGTTCGATCTAAACGGACACATCTTAACTGAGTAAACTTCACTGATAACGTATATCCTACTAACTGACCATCCTAGTATAGTAACTGCTTTTCTACGGACCCGAGGACGGTTGAAAATGAGGGAATTTAGCTTATTTGTGAGCCCTAGTCTGCGCCAAAGTTTACTACGTAATTTGTTATGGGTGTCACTCATGTCACACTGATTCGCGCCCATGCTTTCCGGATTTACGTTAACTGCGCCAACATAAGCCTTCCTTGTCGTTGGTCATTTTGTCCTGTCGAGACAATGCAAAAAGTGAGCGTCCATCGGCGGTACTCTCCTAATTTTTCCGTTCAAATTATTCAACGGCTGTAACTACTTGCTACTAACCATACTATTCAAGAGAAAGAAAATTCGGAAGAGAGTAACCGACTGATATAATACTAGAAGTATGGTGTTCATGTTTCCTGATTATTACGCACTGTTAGCCAGGCAGACAACATAACAGTAAGTCTTAGTCATGCCAATTTCCCAGTCATCCTATTTGAAAACATGTCCATAGAACCGGTAAAACAGTGAATAAGTCGTTGTTCGTAAATATGGCTTTCATGAGTTAAAACCCGTTTACGTGTGGATGCGTGATTTTTCTGACAAAGGACACAAATCGATATGTAAGGCAAGCTTTCGGTTTATTGTCAAAAATCATTCGACGAGGATAGGGATAACAGGTTGGAACATCTGTTTTTGGAAATGTGTAACTTCTTCAGACATACTCTTTAAACTATGGCGGTCCTTTTCCAAAGGAGCTAGCTCCTAAAGCATTTAGACTGCAACGGTTGTGATCAGTTATAAGTGATGTTCAATGTGATGTTTACGTAAACTCGTGTGTTAGCAGAAATGCTTCTCATACTGGTTCCAGCCTTCCTCATCTCAGATGCAGCGGGTGTAGAAGAATGAACTATCATCAATACTTAATCACAAACAAATACCTCGATGTTTATTACAGCCGGCGAGAAAAATGAACAAAGAAGCAGAAAATCAGCAAAATTGGTGATGGGGGTAACTTTCACCTATTCCTCTGGCATATATGAGAAGCAGCCTAATGTATACTGGACAGCATAGAGAACCCAAGCAACAACCGACTGTGGTGGTTTTGTACTAAATACGACCCACAAATAATCACCAACATCCACGAAGATACAAATTACAAAACGCTTCAAAGGAGAATGAGTAAATTTGCTCATAATAGAAAACAATATATACAGTTCCCAGATTCAAAACATTGCGCATCGATGGTTTCATCCTGTTTATTGCTATCTAGACGTCACATCTGAATGTTTTTGTATTACAATTGTATTCTGTTGGACTTTTCCGGTTAGGATTAGGTCACACATAATAAAACAACCTCCGAGTTCTCATTTAGCGAAACAACTAGTGTCTTATTTTTACGATCATATCAATTGTGGCATCCTAAGAGGCAAATTAAAAGGGCTGTAAATCAAACCAACAAGCCTAATAGCCAGTTGCACTTTTGTACTTCAAGACAAACGATAGAGTAGCTGTTTTGTGTAATCGACTGGACTTTAGTCAACGTGTCACTCGCACACATCAATTATCCAGCTGATCTTGCAATTAGCTCACACAGTCCAAACGCGTCGTACTGTTGCTGATCTTAGTACTCAAAAGTGCAACCAAAACTGATTGGGGTGAAAGTTGTTGTCCCAGATAAGATTGTACTATTTAAATTGAAAAAAAAAGAAATCATTGTATCACAAACTCGAGCGCATAAAAATGAGGACTGTGGAAATCGTGAGTTTTGTTTCGTGTGTTATGTATACTCATAGTTACCCATGGGTTATAATGTTAGAATTTGATATGCGTTCGTGGTTGTGTAGGTTTCTTCAGTATGCTGATTCTATACAAACCCCAACACATACTTGGATGTCATAACGTTTTAAATCGGCACCTCCTACACTAGCTTCTATTTAATGTAGATTCATTGCGTAGATATAGTTGGAGTCATGTTTAAACTGGTTGCCTCTGATATAAGCCAAGTTGTTATGCCCTCGGCCACTGATTCTATGACAGTTGTTTCAGAACACGATTACGGAAACTTGTATCTTTGTGATGTTGAGTCCCTTTGACCACATCTTCCGTGTCAGCTTCAAACCAGTGCTAAGCCCTATTTACCCGGAATAATGATCAGTTTGCAAATGATGTACACGTATGCACCTCGATTATTGCAGCCGCTTGGACACAAGCAACATTCTTGAAATTGGCATTGTAAACTGATGTTCCCTAACAAGAGTGCGTAGACACCTGTTTATTGTAGAAGTGAATTCGAGTCTCTAGAATGATGGGCGAGTTATAAAGACGTAAGAAGTAACGATAGATCACCAATGTTTTTTTAACTCAGCAGACAGTAGATTGCCCTCCTGAATAACGATCGAAACGATTAATACTTACACTACTGCAGTGTAGTCTTGAAGCTGGTTAGTTCAAATTGAAGATCATTCACATCTGTTTGCAAAAGTAGTACTGTAGTTAGATCTACACTTCGTTATTGTTTATCAGTAAATCATGCCTAAGGCACAGTGAATGGTCCAAATTCTTGCCGCATTCTCACGCGGTAATCTTGTTGACTACGTCGCCATTAACCTCACATCAAACAAGGCCGAATTATTATATCTGGAAGATCAACATTCTTCGCTTCTGAATTATAATCGCCTTTTCGGATAGTCACGGTGTGTAACACACTGACTGCTTGTTAACTCCAGTCGAAAACCCAGACCGTATATTAGCAGGTTTGATAATGTCAGAGATTTCAATGTGACTGAGAAGTTGTCATCACAGGATGATTGATTAGAATTAATAGGACAGTTACCGTGTCTCCTATCGAGACAGTCAGACAACCTACGCAATGTTTACAAACGAGTGTCATTGGACTTTTAGATGTGATCATCAAATTGTCCCTAGTATAATGTCAGCGACGCACGACTGTCTCATGATAGCGCGATAGGCGTTCTAATACCGGTTGTAGCAAGAACATGCAAGACTTTACAATACAATCGAATTTTAAACAGAGAACTCGAATAGACTGTTTTCTTATGTCGTCCAACAACATTATATTTTGATCATTTACTGTCAGATTTTTTTTGCTTTTATCATTAATTTCCCAGTAGCTACCTTCCTCAAACTGTAAGATATTAAGTGTAACCCGAAAGGAATCCGTCTTGCAGATGTCATCTTGCGTTCACTTACAACCACTTTATTTGTTTGCAATGATTGCTCACATCAATGTTGAATGTTTGAATTTACTCACGATTTTAGTATGTTGGCATGATTTACCCTGTTCCGTTTGGTTTCTACCCACAGCCTGTTCTTTACCCCAAGACTGTATGACAGTTAAAAATCTGCATACATCGTTGATTAGTTATTCCCCAGGGTGACGACAAAGACGGCAACAACGAACCGACATCTAGTTGATCAATCGTTATCTGTTAGTTGTTGGGACCTGCATAGAGATGTATTTGTAAACACACTCTGGATTTTGTCTTCCGGATAGTTTATCAGTGGTGTTAACGTGGATAAATTATTACTGCTTACATTCGGAAGTGTTCTCTGATCACTTGGCGACAATGTATTCACAACAATTAGTCGTGTAAACATTCAGGTGCACTGGTTGACACATTTGTCAAAATGTATTGCATGTTACGCGTGTTAGCATGAATGAATTTTAATCACTACGAACTGGACTTATAGGTAAGAAATGAGGGTTTTGGAATGCTCCTGTGTATGAGTAACACATTACAAACGAGGTTGGCATTAGAAAAAGTATCACAGCTCATGCTCCAATGTTTTCTGTGTATGCAGGAAGAACAGCCTGCATGAAATTAACAAGATACTGTCATATAGTGTTTAAGTGAGTTAGTCATTCCACTCACCCCTTGTGTACTTCATAAGCAGTTACCCTGAAAAACATCTTAGTGATCCACTATCATGAAGTGCGAAGAAGAGCCGACGATTAAACTTGCTGAACGACATTTTGTTTACTGGTAAGTAGTAGAGGGTTTTGGTTAACATAAATTGAATGTACCCGAGCCTCTACGCATGTCACTTCAGTCAGTGGTACAGTGGACAATATGGCTGCCTCGAGCAAGCATGGTTTGGGTACACCTCTTGACAGTGATAGTGGTATGCATTACTGACGAGTTTTGACAGGCACGAAACTCGGTTCCAGTGTTTTTTTCGAAGTGGTCAACTTAAAGTTTATGTGAATGTGATAACTACCGGTATTTTTGTGATGTTTAATTTGTTACTTACTGACGTCATAACCTGATTCCCTTTTTGATTCCCTTTTGAGTAAACGAAAAGAAAAGTCGTTTGGTTCAATATGGGAAAACTAGCAATACAGAATGAATTATTTGTTGGTTGTCGATATCTGTCAGTAAACATATGACACAGCAAAAGAACGGAAAGGCAAACAGATTGGAAACATAAGGTGCAAGAGGTCAACCTTTCGATCAGCTTCTATTAGATGTTAACGTGAAATCAGTGAATTTTTAAACAAACCGGACATAGCAAAAACAAGTGATCTGATCAACAGAATAGTTACAATCTTTTGTACCTCGTGAATGCGATCGGTTCTATGACAGAGAGATCATGTGCGTCAGCGTCTTCAGTGTACATAAAACTCGAAGGTCCCGGACTCATCGCTCGTCAAACACATCCTCGAAACCGGTTACCTAGTGGACCCCGTGAAACAGTTGTTGTTAAGTGATCGTAGCCCGAAAGTGTTATCGATCGGTGAAGCCATACTAATCAGACAATTTCGCTGTTTTGTGAACACAGAAAACACTAACGCCGTCTCGCTGTCATGACACCGATTGAGTCACTAGAACGCAAATGATTGAAACTATTTGATTTGGCCGTTCACTTGTTGTTGCCACGTCCAGTTTTTATAACATTTGCTGGGTTTATGTTGGCGACTGATGAGAGTAAATCGAGATGTCGACAACCCATATGTACCTATTTTTTTTAAAAAAAAAGATGAAGGGAACTCAGCATTTTAGGAAAGACAAACAATTTGTTTTATTCTCGCTGTCTTCAAGTGAGCATTTCGCCACTGCCTGTAAAAAATATTCAATATTTTATAAGTTTACAGTGTGGTGAAACAAGCAAAGCAGAACATATAAGAACTTTATGAAATTAACTGTTGAGAAGCCTTTCTTTTAAAACTGTGAATACTTCATATTTGGTGCGAAGATAACGTGAAGGTTAGTGAAGAGGTGAAGTTCAACTGGCAACAGTGAGCGCATAATCATACTTAACAGAACTGTCCAGTAATGCAGTGAGATACATATTTGGCAAACCTGTCCTATAGTCCACAAAACTAATTAGAGGAGGGCTATCAAAACACTGAATCACAGAGTGAACTATTTATGAACAATATGACCAGCAGCTAAGGTAAAATACACCCATTTGAATAACGTTTCTTTGAGCCAAAACTATCATCTAATTCAAGAATATCGGTCTCATACTTACGAACCAGAATAATCATTGGGATCTCACAAATGACATCGAAGTACAAGCCTTTTTTTGGCTCCGAAGGCTGTACTCTTACAATCCACACTACCATCTTATTATCTGCCTAATGTATTGTCTGGCAATGGAACAGTGACATATTTTGGCTTGTCTGTGATTTCATTGTAATGTTGTATCAGATGTGACGGGGATATCGTAAATGTTATTTACCAGTGTGTATGCTCAAACATTGTTTAGAAAATTTTGTTTCGGATTTATTATTCGACAGGTGTACGATCCAGACGACTCGTGCAGCTTCGAATGTTCACCATGTCGACAGAAAAGCTTGCTCAATGGAAAATGGATTATAGTCAAAGAAAGCACACCTGAAAATTACAGTAAGATAAACGGTTCACTTATCTTATCTGAACAAACAATCCCTACTTATTGTAAGCAATAGAATAAGGTTTGTCATCTGAAAGTGAGAAGTTATCTATCTAAGGAAACATACAGTAATCATTTTCACTCGAACAGTTGTCGAGTACACGAAGTCAGTATTCCCGTTGTTTGAAAAGAACGCATGACTTGTCATACTTAATGTATAAATGACATAAAAAAATCAACTTGGACTTAACTGAGTCATACTCAATGCCTCTAACATACACGTTAGCAAGGTGAACTTTGGGTGGATATAGAATCGTGTAAATCCATGCTCACCGACCCCAATAGGTTCGATTTTGTTATGTCAATGAAAGTCAAACTACTAATGAGATAACAGTGAGTAATCTGCAATAATGATTTGCTACCTGGTTCATGGATCATGGACTGCATTTTTTACGCACATGATAATTCAAGAAAGGGCGGTTGAAACTATGGTTAAGTATAATAGGTGTCCAGTTTTTTTTTATGTTGCGCCTTCGTTTTTGCGAAAGCCTGGCTTCGATGGGAACTATCGAGGTAGTAGATAGCTGTTTCGTCCCAACTGAGTCGTCCAGGTACCGCGTACTTCAGTGATCCAAATTTATAGTTGATGAATAATTTTCGAAACAACAGTCCAGTCGCTTGCCCACTAGGCCACGTGGTCACGGACAATGAGATTGCAGTACAGTATGTGAATTTCTTCCCTCAAATGTTGCGATTCGTTTTCCGATAAACCGAAACCGATCAGTCAGCTATGGATGACCTGCAGGTTAACAAGCAACCACAAAGGGTATAGAAGGGGTTGAGGAGGAGTTATTAAGTCCAGGCTAACCTAACAGTATGAGGCCATCACCTCGTTTACACAAGCTGACTTCAGTAAAACTATATAGCATTAGTTTTTGTTTCATTAATGTCAATACGAAAGCATTCCGAGGAAGATTTTAGTCCTCAATTCCACCTAGAGATTATGGCAAATTCTCCACCAAATCGTATCTACTAGCCACTGTCGAGTTATTCGATCACTAGACGCTACACGACTGTTATGAATATACGATTCATTAATTCGGTGGAAAATCCCAAACTGGAGAAACAGCCCATGACAAAACCATCACTTGGCGGACACACGACTCTCTTAGCTCGCACACACTGGCATGCACTGCTGCCTATACATTTTACGACCCGAATCGTCTTTTGTTACATATAAAATGTATTAGTTTCATGCAGTTATGGAGACCAAATGAAAACGACTAGACTATAGGGAGTAAAAATAATGATTCTTCTTAAAGCGCTTCATGACACCAACTGATTCTATGGTTTTAATCAGTGCATTTAGTGGTAGAGTTTGATTTTACTAAACTAAAACTGAACCTGAAAAATACTGCCCAGAAATATGAATTTACTAAAAATTTCTACTAACGAATTCTGACTACTCATCGAAATCATGAAGATGTCGATGAACACGGTTGAATCAGTGAATCAATTTCACACCATTGTACTCTTTACCGCCGAACACGATCATAATAGTTGGTTTGTGAAAATAAACGTTGACAACAAAACAAATTTTGTACCGATCCAGTACAAACGTGGACTGGTGTGAGCACTGTTTTTCTGCTCCTGTAAGACCATAATCGAAGAGATATCGTTGTCATCAGCAATGAGCAAAAAATGTCCCATCGATTAGTAGTTATTGAAAACTTCAACGACCAAAACCCAGTCGTCTTGGCAGTTTCAGCTGTACTCAGAATGGAAATCATGTCTAGGTTAAATTATGACGGCTGTTGAAAACTCTGACGGCACTGTTTAGACGTGCCCAGATCGGTATTTCAGGTTGTTCGTCACTGAGTGTCACACTCTATCTCCTGGGGTTTGCATCAGAGGGAAAGAACAGTAACATTCACATAATAGAATCAACCAGCACACCCCAATTCAAGTTTGTAAAAAGCTCACTGACAAGACTTTCCAAAGCGGTCAGAGAGCCGTAGCACTTTACGGAGAACCGGCGTCATTGATCGTTCGTCGCTAATCTACTTGTAAAAACATGGTAATAAAAGTTGTTGTGGCAACTGTTTGCAGATCACTGCACACTATAGTTTCGGGTCGACCGGTGACAATGATACTGTTACAATTAAACATGAGTTTTCTGATTGCCCTGATGTTACTGGTTCACCAAATGCTACAGCTGAAAAACGTAATGGGATCAGCACAACACAGTATCACAACGTCTGACCAAGTGCTTTACGTACTGCTATTGGTAAAACTACTTGTGGCTCAGAATAGACTTGTAAGTGTATCCACAGCTCCCGGTCTTCTATTTCTACTACGTCCCCAACTAGTTCATTGGTACCACAAATCCGCCTATTAAATAAATTAGCCAGTTCAGGCAAAAGTCTTTCTAATATATCAGGCAACCAGAATATCGACAACTTAACCAGTACGGAAAGGCGCTGGCCAGTAACAATGTAAAAACGCCCATCCCAGTCCAGCAGTACCAAATGGTTTTCATAGATAAGGTACATTGAGGTGTTCAGTTGTACTTATCGACTTTGCAGTTTTGTTTCAAAATGCCTGTTGAATTTTATCGCGGATAAACCCACAGACTGCAGTACAAACCTGCTGAGATGTAGCGAAGTGAGAAAATTTCCATTTGGCGTCTCTTTTCACAATATAATTTATTCCTTTCTATTTTATACCTCCCATATTCAGGGGATTGCGTGAAAACAAAGCAATGTGGACTAAAACGCTTGGAATTGGATCCTTCAATTCCGTTGTCTCTCACACCAAAAGGCTTTGTTAAAGTAAGTTGTTGATTTCGTGTAGGATGACCCAACAATTTGCGGCTTAATAAAATCACGACGGTTGAAGAGTTGAGTAATATCTCAGGAAATGAAACAGACTTGTTTTGCAATCAACACTTGTGTAAAAATCACATTTCTGAAAGCAGATACGATGAGGTTGGTCATACGTATGGTCGTGTATGCAAGTAAACTAACAAACATGAGCCAGAACATGATGTCCAATCACGGTTGCCAATTTCAAATGTCGAGCTCGTTTAGTTCACGTTTTATTTATTGACTGATACCACCGATTCCCGCAATTTGATTGGTGTGCATGAAGTGAAGGTTGTGTATGCATGACACATCTTATGTTACTGTCAGACAGATTCAAATCCACAGTCTTTACCGCAAGCTAAGAATTTACCAGCTTGATGGGAAACAACACGCTGCTGTTGTGTACAAATGAATAACAGGCCATTTTGAAAAAAAGGGAAACTTTCGAAACGGAATAACCTTTCTGTCATTTACTATAATTCAGCTTTACGCTTAAACTACTGATAAGTAGTTTGGCAGATTTGATAATTTGGAAGAGACCCTTTTGCGAAATTTCATATTTGGAACTAGTTGGTGGGATTTAGCGAGAAATGAGCTAGAAATCCTGCTTGGGCAGTCAATCAGCTGAATCATTTGATGGATTCCATATGACACAATTGGTTGCGTAGGTAACTAGGTCCAAATGCGGAGTTTCTGCGCTTCCAATATGGCTTCCTAGCACAACTGATAGAGCATTTACCGCGTTTGAGCACGTTGTTTATGTCGCTGGTTCGAGTCTAGCCGAGGTCCAGAGTCTTCGCAATTGAGTCTCATATAAATTACTTTTGAACTGCAAACCAAATTGAAAATTATATGAAAATATGTGCTGTAAGAAGACAACTATGCGAACAGCTGTTTTCTGTAATTCTCACTCAGCTTTGCGTAGAGTATATGCGATTTATATATGAACAATTAGGAATCAGATAGGTTATTAAAATCATGGACGTGGGGCGGATCACAGTCTATTGGAGGAGGGTGGGAGTGTTGGTGAATGTGTGACACTATCACTCATTATTGTCGTGAGACATGCCTGTACTGGTCAACCCACGTTATTTTTCCTATGAACTGCCGTTTGAACTGATCCATCAGTTTTAGAAACGATAGTTGATTGTCCTTCACTATTTCGATGGTGAATGCGATGTTAAGGTTAGCACAACTGAAATCAGCTTGTAGGGACCACGTACCATCATTATCGTTCATCAGACAAAATACATCGTCTTCGCAGCGCCTACAGAGACAACATTTATCGACGACGTAATATAGTTCATTGGTCACTAGTTTGGCTGTGAATATGTCTGTGAGCAACGGACCCAACTCACAGCCCATTACCATGCCATCACTTTGTCTATAGAGCTTTCCATTTAACTGAAATAGAAAGTTTGAGGTGCAAAATAATAATACTTTTCTTTAGTTTGGCGTTGAGAATGTGGACATGAAGTTTTCTGTTTTCAGTGTAAGCGCACAGATAATCAATAGTTAACGACACGTTTGTGAGTAACGAAGTTACGTCTAAGGAAACGATTTATGATTCTTGATATTCACTAAACCAACCGCGTTGACGGGATCAGAAATAGTTTGTAAGTTGGATAGGATCAATTGCGACTTCATGGGTTCTAGCAGCTCCACGTGCCATTGAGCTAAGGCACGATACGGAGAACTGTACATGTGGAGAATTGGTTTTAAGGGCATTCCATCTCTGTGAACTGTACGTTTTTGGGTGTGCACAGCCTGAGTACTTACTCATTCAGAAAGGAATGAAAGTGTTTATTATTACTGTTCCTACTCACGTCTCAGTACCGATCGCTTATATGGCCTTTGTTGAATACTGCTTATGCAACCGGTCACCACTTCGCTAAACCGAAAACAATTCCATCAAGTCCGGTATACTGGCTGTCGAAGGCTAAGAGATGAAGAGGGATTGAGTCGTAGAGAACGACGGTGACAATTTTTATGCATGAAGTCACTTGGAAGTGTGTGCGGCTAGAGAAGTAGAAGTAAGTGACTCACGTTCGCTGGAACATTTCCACAATACGAAGTGATGGTGATTCGGTTCGTACATAAGCTGCCATCTGCTCACTAGGAAGAAATTAACTGATCCTTGTGGGTCACACTGTCCGTGGTTTGATCTACAATGACTATAAACAGGAATACTTGCTGTAAACATTGTCCACACACGAGGACAAAATGATTCAAGATGGTAATGCTTTCACAGACTGACGAAACGCTGTACAGGAGTAAAACTCGTCTTAAAAAGAAAATACTACCCTTTTCAGAGAACCAGTACCACTCATGCTATTGGTCTTTTGTTTAATTTTAAAGTTTCAATCAGACAGAGCAGTGACGTATATGGTGGGTTAAAAGTGACGGATGGCAGTCAACGGTAATGGTGACCTAGGTGACGGCTGGTGACAAGTGAGCACGCTTACAAAATTTCCATGGATTGGGACGAAGACCTTGTCACTTCATTCTGGATTCCAGCAGATTAACCAACGCTGGCTAACCTTGACTATAATTTGTCTGGGAATGTGTTCTTGCGTGTATGGTCTGTGAGAGTTGAACGCCGGAAATCATTTTATGCATTTTCCGTCTAACAGTATGTTTACAACCTTTCCAGATAGCAAAAGTTATCCGTTCTTTTTAATACCAAGATAAAGCATTTAGAATGCAGTTTGAACAGTTCCCGAAATCTTCTGCCCCATGTCATGAATAGTTTCTTCCGAATATATTCGTAAACTACTCGTGGTGATTTATTCTCAAGTATATGTAACCAATGTATACTGAGGAGTAAAACACTGAGCCGTGTTCCGAACCACATCATATCAGCACCAATAACTGTGATGTTAGACGAACTCAGTGTCTACACACTATCATTTTTGAACAAATAGTAGAAGCTAGATTATGCAACATATTCGTTTACTCTATAAAATCTACACATTTTGTTTGTCTGTCATGCTTTAATGAAAATATGTAGCAATATGTAACAAAATATATAACAAAAATAAAGCAAAATGCACTTTATTTTTCAGATGCAGTTAAAAATGGCCATAGCTGCCGAAAATTATTCCATGTTACAAGCCAGACTATTGAAAGAGAAGGCGCTCTGGTGTGATCCTGATTTTCCGGCTGATGATAAAGCGTTGGGTAACTTACCTGACTTGGCTGGCAAAGTGGTATGGAAACGAATAAAGGTTGGTCAATAAAACTAAAATATTTACATTAGAAAATGCCGTTAGCCAAGTACATTTTTCCAAAATCCTACCCATCTGTTTTATTCACTTATTGACCGACACAAAATTGAATAGTTCTGCGTTGGAAACAATTAGTTCCCCTCAGAAACTTGAACAAAACAGTTAGAACACAAAAAATGGTAGATGCGAACATTTCGTATTGACTCATCAGTGCCAAATTTAGAATAACACGGATCGTTTTTTTACAGTAAGTATGACGGACCTTCAGTTTGATTTATTCTTTTTGGTGCAAGGATAATTTCACACTGAACAATTTGTTTGAAATTACTCCTTGTCTAAACAATCATACTCGATTTGAAACAAAATCGAATCTGAGCCAATCAGGCGAACGGTGTCGACGTGTTTCAAAAACTGTTCATGTGTTATCATTTTTCCCGAAAAAGCACAGTCCTGAAGACCGTCGCATACTGTTTGCTTATGAAAGGTGGATTGACCATCCAGAAACTGTTTCGATTCGCAGAGAGCAGGTGAAGCGTAAAAGTGAACATGATTGGTGGTGGGCAGCAATACACTGTTGACATGATAAAGTCCACACAAGCTGACTGTGTGCTTCTGACAGTTCAGCTAAGAAAAGATCACCAATCAAAGAATGACAGTTTGAACATCATGACCCATTATTACCATTTCCACAGTCGTTGCAACTGAGGTCTCTATAATTTAGGAACTCTAGTTAAGTGAATGCTGTGCGTCCTCTTCAAAGTAGGAGGGTGCACACCACAGCAGTTGACTAATAGTTCAAGTTGAACATCAGTCACATTTGATCGCGGCCTTCACCATTAGATGGTTTTTCCAGCCAGCATCCTTCGAAAAGAAGCACTACCCTCGAATTTCGCTCTCATTAGATTTCACCAGTACCGCATATCGATTGGAATTAACAGGACAGCTACTGTGTCTCCTATCGAGACGATCGGGCAACCTGATCATTACTCACAAACGGAAGTGGTCAAGCATTCATATATGATAATTCGGTCGTGCCCAACTAAGGTGAACGGTACAGTGGTCAACAAGGTTGCCTTATGAAAGCGTGGCCGGAATTCTAGTCCCAGCAGTGACAAAGATATGCACTACTGACGAGCTTTAATGAGAGCGAACTACGAATCTAGTGCTGCTTTTCGAAAGGGGCCGAGTGGATTGTCTATGAGAATGTGATAATTGCGATCAATTATGGGTGATGTTCACCTTAAGACTAACCAACTCCCCGACTACTCAGTAGACTAATATTTCGTTCGACACAAGCGCTCTTGGAGAGAGATGTAGACGGTATTCTTCGGCTCACCTCTTTCGATTATCAAGTGGATGTAGGAGAGCATGAAGAAATTAATGATACTTTTATGATAAAAAAGTGTTACATATATTTTTGGTGACAGACAAAAAGTAACATGAATTTATATCCGAAACTCATTACTGTCAAGCCTATCGTCAGCCGTATAATG
This sequence comes from Paragonimus heterotremus, assembly GCA_013368495.1. Lineage (NCBI taxonomy): Eukaryota > Metazoa > Platyhelminthes > Trematoda > Plagiorchiida > Troglotrematidae > Paragonimus > Paragonimus heterotremus. The sequence goes on from LUCH01002497.1 coordinate 26,704, forward strand.
GACTCGTGTATGCGCACTATATTCGAAGTGTTTTGTAGAGATGTTCTGTGTTGTATGGCTTTTCCACTAAATCAAAAAGACGATTAGGCCTCACGCAAAATTTGTTCCAGTGGAAACCATGGGTGTGTTTATGGGGAATCCTAAAAACTACTGAGCATCCAAAATGCGGTTTACGTTGGTCGATTATCCGTTTAACTGACCGGCGTGTTCTTAGTTTTTCTTTCATTTTGATTGTTGACCTAATTATTGATTTTCGCCTGACTTCTTGATCACTTTTTATATCCCGACTGATTGCATGCTACTGTCCGTCGTGTTTGATCGTAACCACACACTGAAGATCAGCATTCGGTCGTACCGTTGTTGGTCTCTCTGAATATACAACCGACCATGCTGATTGACCCGAATTTACGACTGTAGGGACCAATTATCGGTTTCAGTGACCATTATAGATGGTGACCCCAACAAGGTTTAGGCTAAGTGGGGGGTATGACCGATCAACGATGTCCTTAACTATCCTCGAAGTCCTGAAGAACAGTCGAATTAGAAACTTGATTTCCTTGCACTGGCAGATAAATTTATTAAGCTTCCAGTACATCATCCACATGAGTAAAAGCTGCGTATGTCTACAGAGGACATTTACTAATGATTGCATAATCCTTTAATTAACTAGAATATACTGATAAACAATCGGGTGATAACAGTTCAGAACATTAGAGCTGCTAGTGGGGATAAACAGTAATATTACATTAATACTGTTAGTACAGAACTGGTCCCTGAATTTGCTTCATCGTAAAATGTACTATTTCTAAATTCTTTGCGATTCGTTTCAGTAGTTAAAGAATGTGTTCACCACCAATTAGGTATACACAGTCCATTTTATCTAGCAGCGTAACTTGAAACATGAAAACCTATATTTGTCAAAATAAATTTCACATGGATATGCAACAAACAGGCTTCAGATCGGCAATATGTATGAGAGTTCATTGAGACGAATTGTGTAGTCCCTATACCCTAATAAACGAACAAGATGTAGAGCTAACCATTAATTTATCACTGTTTCAATCAGTTTCATTTCATTGAATCTAGGATATCAATAAAAAGGCGGAATTCGTCGTCAATGGAGCTGACCGGTTCGATATTGAGCAAGGAACTTTAGGTGAGTAGTGCTGTGTAACATCAATTGTACTCCCTATAACTGTTAACCTGGAGGAGTCACTGTAATCGCTTATAACTAGCATACTTACGTTCAAGCGCAGTACAATTTCCATTTTTAGAAAGTAAACAGAACATAACTTAGTACTTTATATAAGCTTGTTTAAGCGTCTACGTGACCCCAACAAGACGGCTTCAAAAGTCAACATTTGGACCAAACAGAAAGACAGTTTGAAAATAAGTGGTACAGAGGAGACCATTTGCTTCTAGGATGTCTTAGGCAGAAAAAAAACACATTTTTACAGAACTGACTTGAGACTGTCTCTCGGCTTGTACCCTGCAGTTTCCAGTAACTGGATCAGAGCAGACCACGGCTGTGAACTTCGCGGTTAACTAATCCGTATCTGATAGACTCAAACAGTCATGAAAAGAGGCATTGTGTCTCTGGTCTGAGAATAAAAATCAAAATATAAATGCTTTTCAGTCTTAAGTCATTCTAATCATACATTGTAAACTATACCACTCTTCTTTGGAGACGCCCTGATAAAGTTCCCGGCCTTCCTGACATTAGTTCGTTTTGCCTCGACATGTGTTTGAAACGACAAAAGGGAGAATTTCAACACTGCCATACTTGAGTATCCCAAACGAAACGGTTTGCGCTTGTGCAGTGTTGCAAACAGTGGTAGATGAAACATCATTGTGAAATCCTCACACAACCGATGGGCGTCCAACTCCAGCCAGGTCAGTAAACGCTTGTTGCAAACCATGGAACCAAGGATTTGTTCCCCAGAAACTGAGCGTGTGTTCTATATAATCCACATCTCTCCTTTCCACGATCTCAATGTGTTCCGGCTAACATGATCCACCGGCGTCAGTTGATTCGACTCATCCAGAAGGCTTGCAAAGCTGAATACTCTCACGATGTTGTGTCGTTATGACGCTTCGTTTTCACCCATTGTCTCTCCTGCGCCAATGTGATCCGCTTAGTTTGTAATACCGTGGATATATACAGCAATACCGGAAGTATCCGTTGGGCCGTCTTCAATCGAAATCAAGTCAGGGAAACGTGATACCAGACCAAGAAAAGATGGTCTGTGGACATCTTAAAGTAGAATGATATGCTCGGTCCGTGTGTATTATGAGCAACCCCTAAATCAAAGACACTTTGGGGAGTACTCCATCACACCACACAAAATGCGTTCAGTAGCCAATCAGACTCATCAATCTATGAAAGATGTACGTTGTAATTATCCGTTGAAGTGTGTATGTACCTTTAAATTTATCTCTCAATACAGGTGATTGCTGGCTTCTGGCTGTGGTGGCTTCCATCTCATGCTACCCAGTTCTGTTTAATCACGTGGTTCTCCAGGACCAAACAAGCCCCCAATCACGTGACTACGTGGGCATATTTCGTGCACGTTTCTGGCGTTATGGCCAATGGATTGAGGTCATGGTGGACGATCGCTTGCCAGTGCAGAAACGCAATAACGAATTAATTTTCATGCATTCACGCACGAAAAATGAGTTTTGGTCTGCGCTCCTGGAAAAGGCTTATGCAAAGTAAGCGTGTTGCTGACTACCAGCCTTGTCATACGCAGTGTAATAATACTCAGGGATAAGCGAAATTCCGAAATATAATTGGCCTTTTCGTAAATGTCCTCATCAAAAATTTCAAGGATGATTTCACTTTTAGAGCAGTTCATAAGTGGTTATACATTCGTCTGAGCCAGAACTGATTTTTACCACTTATACTGTCGAGCTGAACGTGGCACACCATAACTATTATAAGTTGTGGAAGACAACGGTGACGAACAATTGTATTCGATAATTCTTCGAAAGATCAACACAATTATACACGTTCATTAGAATTATATCAGTATTAAGAAAACTTCTATTGATCCGTATAACAGAGTACACAATTCCAAAACATTGTTAAAGCCACTCAAAAGTGACGAGTAGTTTAAAGATCCGCTCATAATTAGGCCACGCAAGTCGAGGTCGAAGTTATTGGTTTGACCTCTGGGTTTGTATGAACTTCTTCTGAAGACAAAGAACCGGATTGCTTGATCGAATGGTAATCGATTCCGCGGTGGCTGGCATCCGTTTTCGATCAGTTTGGTGTGGTTACCCGGAATCTTAGAAACGATGCGAAAGAGAAGCATTGGGTCAACTCGGCAAAATGTGCAACTACTGGACTGTTAATGGATTTGATCAAATCGATCATGAACCAGACAGGATAGTGTTCGTCGCTTCGTTCAGGGAAACACCTAATCGTCCGACCTACGTGTTCCGTTGCACAAGAGCAGAAGAAAGAATGCATGAGCACAGACTGACCGAGGACAAGTAATTTATCTTTCAGACTCAAAGTAACCAGCAGAGAAGTGGTACACCATCTCGAAAATGTTACTGCTGAGAAGATGCGCCCAAAAGTCGACGGCTGAACCTTTCTGTTGTAATGTCACTCTTGAACGGTAGATGGATAAAGATGGTTTTCTTTTCCACCGTGGCAGCCGGATCAAGTAACGTAAGAGCGATCATGTGCCAGGTTTTAAAGGAGTCCAGCGTGCAATTTTCCCCTAACGCATTGACGATTATTTTCAATTCTTGTTTTGCTGTCTCTGTAGAACCGATTTTTTCTCTCTGCAGGTAAGTCATCGAACAAGTTCACGCCTCTATTTGAGCGTCACAAAATCATCAGTATGCCTTGTGATGACTTGAGCGCAAAAAAGTTTCATCTGGTCGTCTTTTCAAGCTTACATTTAGAAAGTGGAACGTGTTAGCTGACTCCGTTTCAGAAGTGAATGCGATAGAACGATGTACTTGATTGATTGTTCGTACAACATCCGTTAGATTTCGATCCGAAATTAACAAAGTAAGGATATCATTCACATATCGCCCGCAGAAACACGTTTCCAGTAGCGCGATTTAGCTACCGACGTTCAGGTTTGTCGACGAAAACATCAGCTGTTATTTGGCCGTTTGAGAACCCCTTCGCAACTTCATCAGTTTGATGATTCAAATCGTTGTTGGACTGGAATTGCACACTGGGTGTACAGCGCAACAGAAGTTCCTTTAGCATGGGTATTATAAGCTGAATAGCGCTCATATCTGCTCGCGATTTTCGTATTCAGCTAGACGTTTTCAATCCAACCCATTAGAATCGAAGCACTAGAATCGAACTTCGTTCATGTTAAGGCCCATCAATGGTGCAGTTGTATGCCATAATTGGAATATAACTGCACTCCTCAAGCTCGTGAGTTCAGCGTGTATAACCACGGTGTCTTCAACCTCACATTGAGTACTACGGGATGACCATATTGCAGTACGCAACCACAGTGGCACTTAACTAAAGTTCACTTAAAAGTTGTGTAACGCTTAATTACTCACTGGACATCCTTTAACCCAAAACTCAGCAATAACTGTGAGTACTAAATCAGTGCGATATATAGGCTATGCGGCTCCGATTCTTCATTTCAGAATGTAGTTCACAAACTACACACATGTTCAGTTCTGGGTTGTAACCAAGGTTACTGCACTATTGGCTGGGATTAGACATGGTTGTAGGCAACGGAATGTCAGATTAATGAATCTGTACAAATGTGTGAAAAAGGAACAATAGTAGGCCAAATGAATGAAAATCCATGAAACACAATGAATACAGGATTGCTGTTGACCATGACGCATCGCCGTGTCCTATCTTAAGTTGAACCTTTCTCGGTGGGGCGAGCAAAAATTTCCTGTCTCATAACGACACAAACGGCTGACTACATTGCGGTTTCATCCAGCCCTCAACAGACGCATCAAACAGTGTGAAGTTTAGCACCATCAACATAAATGGATATGTATCCCAAACAAAACACAGAATTTTCGTTGGCTAGGTTATCAACCGCGAAATTGCTTATTTTAAACCTATCCGCCGATGGACTATCGTACCGCTCACACAACCAGCTCATTTCATACAGACTAATTGAAGAAGACAACAGTGGTCGAATACTGAAAGGTTATATGCATTCCCCGCACGAGTGGATCAGCTGTCCGATCCGTGGAGTAAGAATGAGAGCACATTCGTTTTACAAACCATTCCGTTAATCGACAGTCGAAAGTCATGTTAGATATCCCTAGGAAGTCTGGTCTAAACCATCTTTCAATAGCAATTAATTGCATATTTGTTTGAACCTTATACGGCTAAACGCGTTTTTTAATGTTGATAGACAGAAGTTTAAATGTGTTGTTTCGTTGGCAACATTTATTTACTTTGGTTGTTTTCCGATCATTTTTGCCCAATTTTCATTTTGTTCCTTTTGCCCAAGCACAGACTGAATGGCTGCTACAGCAATCTGAACGGTGGTTTACAAAGCGAAGCGATGGAGGACTGTACGGGTGGTCTTGCAGAAACAATCAGTTTGAGAGAGGGTCAACGACCAGACGATTTACTGCGCGTTATGCAGCTGAGTTTCAAAAGAAGTGTATTGATGGGCTGTTCTGCGGCCGTGAGTTGACGTTTAGTTTACAGCATACGAGATAGAAAGTTGAGTTGATACCAAAGAAAACTGTTTCATCTGATGTACCACCGGCAGTCTCGTTGTTTAAACATCGAACTGTGATGCTGTTCTCAGAATTCCAGGTAACATGATTGATGCCCGCATGTGATTGATACTCTACATGACATTCCATAAGGCTTGCGATGAACGGTTTTCATTGATTTCTACCGTTTCTTATGTGTCTGGTTTGATTGTGCAAAAGTTTGACCTCCCTTCCAGTTCACAACTGTCACAATTTAGAATATACGTTCAATTGCGAGCTCTGACAAGAAGACAGTCCACTGTAGAATAAAAAAAATGGGACGGCAATAGCTCAGACACTTATCGAACACAAGAGTGATATCACACTGACGATGAGAAACATTCATCCAAACTTCCTCATCTATTATGGAATTTGATCGTTTTGGTAAATCCATACCTCCAGACAAAAGTGGAAATGCTAGTTTGTTGCCTTCAGCTCACAAGGATCAGACATCTACGTTTTACGTACAGCCCGTTGGCCCTACTCTGACTTCATGAATCCTCACGGACTCAAGTTGAATAACCTAATCTGTTGCCGTTTGTGGATCGGCGAATCTCCAATGCGTGACGTATAATGAACACAGGTCCATCGTTGAATCCCAGATTAATTGAAGGTATGGTCATTCTTGCACTACTGGAGCTAACATGATTAACTGCAACAACGTTCACTTCTAATGTTTTTCCGAGGGAATAACGAGATTTTGCAACGGTGTATGGTCCACTGATGCATCTGTTTACGGCCGTTCAGACTGCCAGTAAGTGCTAACTACTCACTTTGGTTAGGCCAGTCACCTGCATTGATTCCCGCGGAACTTACTGCAGAACCCCATTCAATAAATCCGTGAATTATGGAAGTGCAGACGTTTTTGGAATAAGGCTATCACTTAATCCTAGTACTGAGGTTGTAGGCAAATTTCAGTCAAAAATCAAAATCCCATTGGCTATCAAAATTAACTAATATTGCATGTCTTTTTCCGTTATTACACGTCAAGTCAAAACAAGCCGAGACCAAACTAGCAAACGGGTTGATTGGAGGGCACGCTTACAGTGTGACCGGAGTTGCATCCGTGAGTTTTTATTATGGAAGCAATCCTTATTAAACACTTTTTTGAACTGATAAACAAGCTGCTGACCAGACCACACACTTTCCATAGATTTATCATTTTAATTGACGCAAACTGAAAAAAGTAGCAAACATAAGTCTCAATACAACCTCATCGGAACACCGTTAGGTATTTCTCAGAGACTGTGTTAGAACCTCACTCACTTTATGAAAAGTGTCTCCGTACACACTAGACAGACAAATCAACGACCAAACCAACTGAACCAACCTCTTCTACACTCACAATGTCCGGTTACTTAATCACATCGACATGACAAATTTTCTTTGGAGAACCCTATACGGGCTGCAAGCCCAGATAACTTTATGATTAAACAAATGAAGCCCGGTTAATCTAATCACAAATTAGGCAAATTGAAAAACTAGATTACTCATCTAACGAGGACAGACGGTGTGCACCGAAAATACTTTTTCCGTAAAGGTACAGATATATCGTACACGTCTTTTGATCAATGTGATAATGAACGAATGACTTCTGATCTCCAGTTGTCCTACAGCGAGTAACCGGTTTGTCTGCAACTACTAGGTTGGTTATGGGTGTTACATAACGCGGCTTTTTCTCAAAAGAGATGGCCAGCATCATCAAATCAAACACGTAACGGGTGAGATGACCTCATCCAGCAAAATGGATGTATTACATCTGGGTGACGGCAACCATTAAACTAACAAAAACCTTTCAGTGCCTTTTGTAGGGTTCCATATTAATGAGCAAATTTGTTCGCGAGCCAACTCTGACCGTGGTCAAGGCCATCGCCATCCGGCTAAGCAAGACGACACAGTGCAGTCTGAAATAATTGATCCAGTCGTTCCAACTGTCTTGATCCCTGTGAGTGCAGAGTCAGTTAACACACAGTTTTTATGAACCCGAATAAATTGAGATAACGCTGCGAAAATTGCTGAAAACCAAATCGAGTTTGCTATATTTTCTGCTAAAACCTTTAAATATAGGGTGAAAAGACACTCGCCGTTTTTCGTTATGGGCATTTACTCGTGAAATATTCCAATGCAGACTGCCCGTTACACACGGGTACTTATTGCCATCACACTGAGTTATTTCTACGCTTAGTGCCTTCAGATTGACCCAGTGTTATTTCGGCAAGGCAGGAGATCTGTTGTTGCTGCCGTCTCTACGCGTCCTAAGTATCGAATTCCTATCCGGCCAGTTTAACCTATACATATTCAAGTTGTGTTTTGTTTCAATGTAAATCAAATGATCTTTAGAAGACAGTAAAAACGGGATGTTCAGTAGAATGTTCCACATGTGATACATCAGGTTTACTCAAATGTGGAGATAAATAATGCATATTTCTACGTTGGTGTCATATATTTATCTACCAACTATGCAGAGTGTGCACTAACTATTCTAACCTGCCGATTTCTAAATAAGCAGAACTGGTCAGTGAAAGTACGTCGAAATTCAGAGCAATGATGAATGGCTTGCTACGTACGGGCAGTGTGGTACTGCTGCAGCACTTAACCATAACTTCTGTCTTTGAACCTGTTAGATATGCCATCTTGAACGATGATCATATAATGGATAGCATCCCGTGAGTTTCATTCACCGTCAGCCTAGTGTCCCTGATATCTGTGGGTGTGTTGCGTGGTCTGGCCGGACCGATACAGTATGTATCGTTGCATATGTATGTATGCTTGTATCACAGTTTTTCCACAAGCACTCAGAGAATTGGTAACGTCGGGCTATCGACTACAACCGCACAGTTGTACCAAAGTGATCAAGTCACGTATGTGACACTTCACAAGAGGTATGCTCAAGTTGGCGCAGTCAACAGGTCAACAAACCAAGGTTGTCTATCTCGGCTGTGCTTTACCGGTTGAACGTGACAACCGGTCAACCAACACTCTGCAAGTTGGTAGAATTTGATTGATCGGTTTTACTCATACAGAATTCTAAGATTTACGAAATGCAGTGAACATCCTCCAAAAATTCGCTGGAAAAGTACGTTAGGTTAGGTATAAACTTAAGGTGAAAATATTTCGCTGATAATCAGCCGTGCAGTATGCAGACTGTAAAGGCACGAACTGCGCCATGGTAAATAAACAATGGGACATTACCGAAAATAAACCTTTTTTACAGGTCAATTGTAAAAACAAGTTGCAACACTTAGTTCGATGTCGCAACCCTTGGGGTGACGCAAATGAATGGCGCGGTCCATGGTCTGATGGATCCAAAGAATGGGCTGAAGTTACCAAAGCCGAACAAGCAGAATTGCAGGTGAAATTCAGCAATGACGGTGAATTCTGGTGAGTGACTGAAGAACGTTCATGATTTGTTCATAGGAAGTAGTTTCTTCCGATTGATTGCTTTAACCTGCATTTATATTGATCAAACTAAACCAAGAATAAAAACGTTACTATGGCTGATTGGCAAATTTGTATCAAATGGACTGAGAGCACACATATATACATGTACGGTGAAGCACTGCTACAGTGAACACTGTCATAACAAAAAGGTTATTGTAACATGGGGGCGTTTAGTCTTGAAATGACTGGCGATTTCAAGCTCAACTCTTGTGTTTATCAACACGGAGGCTGTTATAACAAAGGTCTTATTATAACGAATGAAACAATCATTATGACATATAGATACTTCCGCCATAACAAAATGTACGAAGTGAACATCGAAGATGGGTGGCATTCACAAAAATTACGAATAACGTGCTTGGACAAAAATGTGGGTGATATTAAACGCGATCACCGTTCAGATCATTCGTTGGATGAACATTTTTCATACAAGTTCAGTTGAGTGAATAGCAACATGTACTTCGGACCAATAGGGTATTGTGAGTCAAAGGTCGGGAAATGACTTAGGCATTTGGTAACTTTTATAAGTTGACCGTCACAACCAGACGAGATATTGACGTGGTGTGACAACATGCGCATCTTGATGACCTACTGGGTTAAATTGGACGGTGTGGCCATCACACCGACAGAGTCACTGATACTAGACAGGTAAATAGGTAGAGGTCTGATAAACCACAGTCTTCTTGTCTTCCACGTTGGAGGTTGGAAGAAGGTTGGTACCTTTTTCCGAAAAATTTACCAGTTCTAGTATACTACCACCCATCCGTTGTCTTGAGGTATAGGCTTTTGAGCCAAAGCATTTGGTTGAGAACCCAAATCGTCCTTTTGTCTAGGTTTAGGCCTCCTGGAAGTATTCCAGCCCACACACAACCATGATGACGATAACAAGCTGACCTTGACAACGAAATACACATTGTAGCAAGTTAATTGTGGCCTTGCGGTACTGGACAGTACGTTTGTATTTATGTGTAACAAACGGAAGCAACAAACTTTTTACAGGAATCTAATTTACGCAGATGAACGTTCTTCACACTCACTGACAAAAATCAGTTTATTTACTTCAAATATAACGAGATCATTTAAGGGAACCCAGCGTCCCATGTGTAGATGTTCGAGTTGAATGTTCTAAAAATCAAGCGAATTTGAGAATATGATGAGCGTCGAATATTTTTGGTGCACACCAGAGCTGAAGAACGGAAAATATTTTAGCAGAAAGTTTTCATCAACTATCATATCAAGAGGAGGAAAGTACCTTTATGTTTAAGTGAACACTCAAGAGCACTACGTACGGGTTTGAAGTCATTTGCTAGAACCATAGTAAACACAACGGAAAAACAGTGTAACCAATAAAGGAAAACACGATGAAACCAAGCTAGAATGACTACTCACACTTCTCTGCCCATATGGTTAATGAATGGATCCCAGCTTTTGCTCGTAACGTAAAGGCTACTGAATTGGATTGTCTAAATCTACTTGCTGAAACCGAATCGGACTGAACTCGGTCCATTGAAGTATCGATTCTCTGAGTGAGTGATAGAAAGCATGAACTAGACTGACTTTTGTTATCAGCAAAACAGAATTTCCTCTACAAAAATCATCTACTATAGGGTGCCTCCTGTAGTAATAAGCACCAAACGATTCAGCAAGTTCACTTTAGTCATCAGCATTCTAATCAAATGAGCATATAATTTTGTGAACCTCTTCAGATTAACGCTAATCACTTGTAGTCATAGCTGTCACGTTCACGAGAACAAGGAGTTTCGAAACAGCTAACTGAGAAGGCGAAACCAACAACTGTATGTCGGCAGGTGCATGTGAAGTTCAGAGATCACTCGTGGAATCAAATGACACTTGTTAAAAATTCCCCCATTAGAACAGAAAACCGCTCATTTTCACCTGTTTTAGCTTTGTTTACCCGCAAAATCTGGTGATTCGGACTGCGGTTACGCCACCGGTTTGTAGAAATTGATGTTTGATCATATTTGATGGTAACATTTGCCTTCAGTTGAACGTTCCGGTCAGTGCCTTTCCAAAACACTTGGCCTGAGTTTCGCCTTCATTAGAACTATCCAGTAGTGCATATCCTTTCGTTAACAGGGATTTGATCTCTGGTTCACTTTCTTAGAGTGGTCGCGTTTGCAAATAAGACCTTGACCTCGAATTAGGCACGACATATTTATCTGATCTATATGCTCAGCTATATACATTGTAAACTTGCCGTCACTAGCGTTCACGTTGACTGAAATTTGGGATCTACCGTTAGGAATGAAGTATGCTGTATGTTTATTGTTGTATCTGTAATTATGCCCCTTTTTCACTTTCAGTTACCAGCCATATAATTTTCAGCACTGTTTTTGTCTAGTCCTTAAGTCTACACACACTATGTAGATCTTCAAAGTCCGCTGGAGCATAATCAGTGATCAAGCAGTTTTGTTAAAAGATGGGTCCTTTTGGTTTGATGAGCTCCTTACAGAGCAACTCTGAATTGCGGACTGAAGTGCGTGTTCACTACTGCATTATGGGACCGTTCTGTCATCGTCATAAGACTGAAACGGAGTTCATGCAGTCTTCATCAGAAGATATGTCTGTGAATTGTACCCTACCAATGTAATTATTGCTCATTTCCATGCAAAATACATTGCTTCCACATTTATGGAAGGAATAAGACCAACATATTTGATAATACATTGGAACCCGTACAACAATTTCTATCGTCTGTTTCTTTGTCGTGCAGGATGCCGTTAGAGGAATTTGTGAATTGCTTCACAGATCTTGAAATATGTCATTTGGGTTTGGAAAGTCTGGAATCCAACGATGAAGTGCGAGGAAGGAGAAGACTACAAGAAGCTGTGCATCGTGGAGAATGGAGGAGGAATTTGTCTGCTGGCGGATGTGCTAATAATGCTCGTGAGTTGATCAAAATGTTCAGCTCGGTGAAACAAAAAAGTAGCTTGTCCAATCATAATTTGTCAATGATATGAACGTTTAGGAAGTTATTATTGCTTTGTAAATGGAAGATGGAACATTTCAACCAATCTATGGTGTTTATCATAGACTGTTGTCCCCTGGAGTGATGATAGGCATTTACGGGAATTTCAGTCAGTGCCTCATCAGAGTAAACAGTTTGGAACTGGGAGTAACGAATGGGTGTCAAGGGACAACCATGCAATAAACGTTCTTTTAGTCCTTCCTAAGGCAGTTAAAGTATGGCAGATGGCCGGAAGAAAGTCAAGTGAATACGACTTCAATGAGCTTAACAGATGAGCTTTTTAGCAGTTAAAAAGTTTCAAAGGTGGCTGTTTTCTTGTCCTTCAAAAAGTCTTGCGTATGCTTCCAAAACTTAGGTGCTGTGGCTCTTTTGCATATGGTCAACAAAACTTCACTATGAATAAATGTAACACTGCCTAAAGGTTTGACCAAACTCTAGTCTTTTGGAAAAGTCAATTACGAATGGTATGGGATGATAGGAACCTCCAGGTTATCGTTTTCAACTCTGTGTCAGCTATAGAAGAGGAAGAAGATACAAAAAAATTCTACAGTGCAAACTGGATCACAAATACGAACACGTCCGGTGTAATGATTGTTACGAAGACGACGATCAACTCGGACAGCTGAAAGTCAACATCGCCTGATGTGGTTACCGTCCTCGATCACAATCTTCTGTCTCTACCAGGCTGAATGAAGGCGACGAACCCACGCTTCTAGAAGAGTAGGTTAAAATCATCAGGCTATAGGTATTCAGAGCCGGATGAATTTGGTGCTACTAACAAGGTGGATTTCGGATGGACTGAGCAGTTTCAGATGAATCGAACTTAGACGCGACTGAGGTTGGTTGGTAGTATAGAAATCCGGATATTACATCTTAACGGCATACGACCTGAATATCCCACGAAAGTAAATAGTTCTTTTGAACATACTAGAAAGTAACCGATGGGTTCGGGCAGAAGGAATTAGTAAATTAATATGCTTCATTCGTTCATTCCATATTTCGTTTCAATGCGGAACTTGTAAAATCGCTCCTTGTGATGTAGAATAATATAACTAGTGGCAGGTACTTGATAATTCTGGTAACGCCTATCCACGCTGTTCGGTTAATGAGGCTATTTTTCAAATTGAAAAAGTCAGGTAATAAATTATCGAAATGGCTGTAGTTCATACGGTACTATTCGACAAAATTACAATGAAAGCCCTCTCTCATTCTGAATGTGAGTTAACTGGAAACCAAAATTGGCCAACAGGAAAGGACGTTCAAGATGAAGCAACTAAAAACGAGTTCACAACTGACCACCGGTCAATGAACAATAAACTGATTAGAACAATCGGGTATAGATGAAGTTGAGAGCGTATCAAACAGTGCGAAGCAAGAATGTTTTAGTAGATAGCCAATGATAGTTATGAAAAAAAGAAGAAAAGAGATATTTTCTATGCACAGAATTTATCATGTGTTCATTGTATACAGCAAGACTTAAATAAAGGCTAGTTTAAGATCGACTTTCTACAAACAAAGTAACATGTTCTGACGAATTCGATGTTTTGCATCGTACCAAACATAGAACGACAAACGTATCAAACACAACTCAACAAAGCCAACAGAACTTATTATTCAGATAACATCTAAACACGTAGTTGCCAGTGGGTAGGTAATACCTTCAGACGAGTGAAAGTTTACCAGGTGGTGTTCAACCAATAAATCGAAAAAGGTAGTAGCGTAACAGGCCTTTTCCAGACTACTATTTCAGTCACCAGAAAATAGATTAAGCATCACAGCTTACGCATTCAGAACGATTTTTCAGTCAACTCTTTTTCCAAGAGAAGTGCTACAGCCGAATTTTACCGTGGTTTTAGGGCTAGCCAGTACTGGGTATCCTTACCACCACCGGGTGTGAAATCAAATCGAAATTCGTGAGGCAAGCCTACTGTTCATTGTGCCATTGATTAAACATAGGACAAAATCGAATTATCATACGTGATCTGAGATTGTTAGATCACCTAGTGAGTGGACGGAGCAGCTGACCGGTTAACTTTAATCAATAACCCCATTATTAGGATGCTTCATCACGTTACACGTACTGAAGTTATCAAATTTGCTGAGGGGCATTTTTGATCACTGGTAAACGCTGTTTACCAGTTATGAGCTGACTGTAATTTAAACACGAAGCAATAGATGTGATACTGGAATCAGACAAACGTCTTTGGAGTACCTGGTTTCATTACGTTTGACGCTTTAACGTCGTGATGGTTTTTGCTTGCAGTTCCATATTGGACAGAGAGGATGCTGTTTAAAATAGTGGCTGAATTGACCAAACTCAACCACTGCTGGCTTAAGATAACATCACATTTGCACTCAGACTAACACCAATGTACTCACGAATGATAATCCTGGAACAGTTTTTAAAAAAATTGTAACTCCCAAAGATGTTTCTTACTCTAGGTATGTTAAGGGTTAACGTCTGAAGACACGCTCTATAACAGTTATGCGTCAAAACAGTTGTTAAACTAACCATTTCTTGCTGATGTCTGTGTTCTATTTTTTTCTAGTATCGGAAGTGTACAAAAATCGAAGCAATATTTATAAGCACTCATTGACCCAGCAATAAGACTTGCGTTACGCAACACCATTTCTAGCCAGTAAAAACTTACTAGTAGTGGTTAATACCGATTTGTGAGATTGAAAAATAATCTACTAGAACTCTCCCGAAAAACAGTGATATATGAATCTTTTCAATAGGAAACATGTCCAGCCGAACTGGATCAACCAAAAGGCCTAACATAACTGTACAAGCTATGACTAAGTGTGACTGGTGTGCAGCCACTGAGCATAACTTCTGTGGATAACCAGTTTTGTGGAACTAAAAACTTAGCTATCGTGATTCGGTAAATTGCCAGATATTTACATCAATCTATTGTGAAAATAATGCATGTTTCACTCTAATTTTTTTCACCTAGTAACCTTCTCGACAAATCCGCAATACGTAATTGATGTAACAGATCCAGATCCGGACGACAATGAGAAATTTTGTAATGTCATCGTTGGTCTGATGCAAAAAGACGTGCGCCGCTTGAAGGGAGCCGACTTCTACGCGATCGGTTTCTCCGTCTACGCGGTAAGTTGACTGAAGGTAGTTGGATAAGTTGCTGATATGTCCGCATTATACAGACCAGTGAATGCTCAGGAGACCAGAACATGTCGACTGAGGAAACCAAGAAGCCTGTGTGGAATTTAATTTAAACGGTCTCATGGACAATGTTAGGACAACTGTGCGTTATACGGGATTGTTCACAATGAGGAGACAGCACTGCATTTAGTTTCGTGAGTTCTATGTTCAGTACTGTTGGTTTCGTAATCTGTAGAAGGGTTTATCATTAGTTCGAAGCGTATCAGGTCGGTGTTGTATTCGTATATATGTGCAGTCAACCGTAAGCCTTACAGGCTATAACAACGGTACAGAGAACATGTGACTCAGTAGAAGTAAAAACTACGTTGACGCATTTACAAGCTGTAACATCGTTATGATGTGCGTGGACGAATGAACCGTTCATCGTTGAAGGCGAGACCAATCAGAACGCAGACTGAATCCCAACACGAGCGTGGGGCATACAGGCTGCCTTGACGCGTGTACAGCAGTTGGTGTCAAGTTTATTCGTGTCGAAAGTGCAACATACAGACAACGCATAAGCAGTATACGTGAATGAATCCAAACAAAGGTGGCCAGTGATAGTCGACATGGGTATGACAAAATATTCATGTTAATGGTCCAGCACGAGCGTAAGCCATTGACAAACGTTAACTTTCTAGGTAACTTTATTCACCAAATGATGGCAATGTCGAGACACAGACATGATGTAATAGCAAAACCAAACGAAGCCATCAGTCATTCATTACTCTGAATAGAATCATGAATATGAGCCGATGTTCATTTCTTAGTTCTTCAGACCTGATTCACTTTAACGTGTCCGGACTACAAAATCATAGTACATCGCCCTAGACGCTTCTA
Organism: Paragonimus heterotremus; assembly: GCA_013368495.1. NCBI lineage: Eukaryota > Metazoa > Platyhelminthes > Trematoda > Plagiorchiida > Troglotrematidae > Paragonimus > Paragonimus heterotremus. Next base: position 42,855 of record LUCH01002497.1, read on the forward strand.
TTTGTTCATCTGGTTTCATTTTCACACAGGTTCCAAAAGAACACAATGGATGTCTTGGACGAGCATTTCTTATGTGTAATAAAGCTGTGGTGAATTCCAAATTCACCAACACACGTGAAGTCACTGAACGTCTGAAGTTGCTCCCAGGCAAATATGTCATCATTCCGAGTACATTTCAACCGAATCAAGAGGCAGAGTTTATTCTTCGAATAGTCACACAAAAAGCTGTTCAACAAGAGTGAGTCGACTAGTATTTGATATACACAATGTTAAGATGATTGAATTTATTTTGTCAACCTACATGGCGAACATTGTGGGTGAGGCATAAGAAACGAATGATGTTGACAACGTACTTTCTGGATAAGCAAAACAGAATCATTGCTTGTGTTTGACAGGATCATCCCATCAAAGCAGACAACTTGGTAAAAATATACATTTCGAGAATCGCTATATCTATCGCATCATTCTAATAACGGTTTAAGTCTGGTAGATAGCGTTAGTCCCCTTTGGAACTGATCGTCGAAATAAATGGCAGAAGGGACAGGCATGTGTCCGGAAAATTTGTCATTTTTGTTGCTAGCACTAACCACTTGTTAAGTGAAGAAGAGTTTTTAAAAGCGATCTAATTGCTAAATATCTGGACTTTGACTAGATTTGAACAGATGAGAAAAACAGCAATGCAAGAAGTTTTGACACAAGACTGATATTAGTGGTGGTTATTGTTTAAGTGTAGCAACCTGCGGTTCGAAAGTCACCACCTCTGCTACTCACTGCAAATACCCTGTTCTCCATTTTTATATTGCCAAAGAAAGTCACAGGAAATCTATGCATAGGTGACAAAAATTTGAGACAAAAAATGAGGGACCTTCACTAACCACACACATCCTACTCGATTGACCAGAGCCATGAATTTCTGGACAGATTTAGAGCGATGTTTTTGTTAAATCCTTAGCCTGTCATCCAAATATACTGTCTCGTGCAGTTTGAAAAGGAAAAATGGTATATCTCTACCAGTGATAAGACCGAATAGTTAATGGCAATCACTCCGTAGGGATGGAAGAACAGCTTGTGTTGCTGAACCGCTGCGTGGTGTTGGTTTTCTGGACTAGAATTCGAAGTGATCTGTGTTGGTTGGAAAATATAACTGGCCTATTAGTTGGCGTTGAAACTGAAAGGTGTACCCCAACTTGAGTAGCAGTAGTGACTCAGTCTCGGTATGTTTCAACATGATCTTTTTCCGGCATTTGTATTTATAGAATGCTAATACAAACGGTGATAATAGTGGACTTACATTTTGTTTATCTTGATCATATCCAGTGAGCTGGACTTCGAAAACAAACAGAAAATACCGGCACAGGTAAGCTTACTCACAGAACAAACCTCCCAACTAGACTTTTGCCTAAGTGCTTTCTAGTTAAACGTATCAATAACTGTGCTACTGATAAGTAGTTTGGCAGATTTGATAATTTGGAAGAAATCCGATCGTGAAAAATCTGGACTTCAACTGGACTCGAACCAGCAACAGAAACAATATGCCCAAACGCAGCAGATGCTCTACCAGCTGAGCTACGAAGCCGCTTCGGCTTTAGTAGAGCATGTGCCGAGTTTGGGCATATTGTTTCTGTCGCTGGTTCGAATCCATTCGAAGTCCAGATTTTTCACAATCAGGTCTCTTTTAAATTACCAAATCTGCCAAACTACTTATCAGCAAAACTGTTTGTCAATTTTCGACTGCAATGAAGAAATTAGAACGAATTTCAGTCAAAACAATAGACTAGACTATGTCAACGTAAACGAACTGATCTGAAGTGTTTTATTTTACGAGCACACTTGACTGCAATCTAAAACTGTCCCTACGACAAAACTAGTTATGACAGAGTAGTAATACGGGAGACTTCGTGAGGGTATTTCATCAATAGACCGAGATTCGGGATATGAGTAGAAAAACTGAACAGCTTGAGTCATACGGGGTGTGTTGAAATATTGAAGATTATGGGAAACGTATCCGGGACAAAAAGCCATGAAAATTACATAACCACTGTTATTCAAAATAGATAGGTACAATAAAACAACTGCCACAATGTATAGTAAACCTTACTTAATGAAGGTGACGAAACACTAAGTACTGAGGAGGGAGGTATGCATACAAAAAAGTATGCGTCCAGAATAATCTGCTTCCGACAAAAAGTATCCGTAAACGCCGATACAGCACGATGGTTGAATAAAAAGTAGTTCTGTAGATCGGAAGTGCACATGTTCAGACACCAGAAGAGATGCTGGCAAGTGGTAGTGATTCACTTTTCACAAGATGACGTGTCCATTTTCGGATATTTACGACAGACAAGGCAAAAAAATGTGATCGACAAAGAAACGTCTGTCATGACGGTAAAGAAGCATCACCTAAAACTGACTAAGTAACATGGTCCAAGGCAGTCTGAGGCATAAAAAAGTTTGCTTCAGGACGCCCATGTAAAGTGTGGACGGGTCAAGTGGCAGTCTTGGTAAATTTTAAGTTTTGTTTCTCATAAGACGTAACATGATTGTTGTGGCAAAAATTCAATTCCACATTTCGACCGTACTGATACGCGTCCGGATTTCATCGTTATGTTTATTATTCAAACCAACACACCATAAGTTATTCGGCTCCATGCGATATAAAGAGTCACATATGGGCTAGATCCTGATAAGCTGCCCAAACCGTGACAGAGATAGTCGAGTCAATCGGGCTGAAACTCTCGATAGTATGACTAACAATCAAGCGTTTTTACCACTGCGATAGTGCAAACATAACAAACAAGTCCAAACTCTGACTGTCATTGTTCAGCTGAGAGAATGCATCTTTTGACGATTCTGTTCAAACCGCTATAGATCTACTTCACAACTCTATAAGATTTTTTTTTGTTAATACTAACTGTGGTTTTCGAATATTTTGAATAAGATTGTAAGCAGAGTTAATAGTATCATGACAAAATAACTAACCGACCATTATGCGTTCACTAATGCCGTCCAATTTTCTGACACTATCTCAGGAAGTTTCCGTGAATGCAAAATTGGAAGCAGCGGTTAACGTAAGTGAATTTTATTTTTCACTCTACTGCTTTGATCCACTCATGTAGTTTGACCACAATAAAATGTGATTGCAATCGGTTGCTTAAAACACGTTGAGACAAACAGTCTGTTTCTCATTCACATTTTTATTAAAATTATCAAGATGGTCATAGGTTGCACGAACACAAAGATTTGTTTATGAACAAATGTTAATTGTTATGTAACACTCAGGGGGTCACTAGAACTGTGGCTCTTGACTTGTTCTAAAAGTGAGAATAGTAGTTGTGTTGAGGTTTACAACCGGAGTAATAATATAACCATTTTTCGCTGAAAATGAATGCTTCGAACTAGGTAAAACTAACCCAACCGAAATATCAGCAGCAACTCAACAGAAGTTTGCACGAGAGTCTTAGTTATGAATCCATAGCACACATCGGCAAACGTTGTAGAACGGTTGAGTTTAAGAGGTGATACCTGCTGTACAGCCGAAATGAAAGCGATTCATCAAAGTACGCGCGAATCACTCGATCAAAGAGATTGTAGCGGGCACCATAAGGCTCTGACAATGTAAACTAAAAGATGGTCCCTGGTTGAGTCTGAAAAGAGACCAGCTGTTAACGTGAGTTGCAAGCGGAATCGCATATACGGTAAGGAGGGCAACAACACTAATAGCTGGTAAGTGGTCGGAGATTTTGTTTGACATAAATTAAACACCAGTTACGATTGATTACAACTTTTGCATTCAAATAGGATTTTCGGATAGCCTCTTTCGAATCGAAACATAGGAGTTAAGGTTCACCTTTGTTGTAACACATCAGTAGTGACTGTCCTTTCCAATAACGGGTTTTGTATTCCGACCTACATTCGTATAAAGCAGTCAGTCTACGCAACAGCCACCAAAAACTTGCAAGAGTGAATCATGTTTGAAGGCCCAGTCATATTCATTCATGAGCAAAGCTATGGTTGTACGACTGCCTGAAATTGTCAGTTGTAAACAACAGGTAAAGTGAATACGACCAGATGTGGGTAATCTTTTTGAGATGGTATTTGTTACATAGTTTGTGGAGTGACCATCTTACCAGGTCTTGAGAGATAGTCACAGTAGGAAAGTTACACACTTCTCACAAAAGAATATTGATTCATACGATTTTATTTAACACGAAAACATTCGAAGTTCTAATAAAAACAATCTTGTCTCTTTTAGAACGATGAACAATGGCTGAAACAAAGATTTGAGCAACTATCGAAAGACTCCAATGGAGCAATGAACGCGATCAAACTACGACAACTGCTGAACGAAAGTACATTGAAAAGTAAGCGTTATAGCCATTTCATAAACTAACTTTGTCTTGGCAGTCGAATAACATTTGAGATTAAAATTTACTGCAGTTCAGCTGACATATTGCATACTCAATAAGTAAAGAGAACATATAGAAAATAATCTCACTTGATGTCACAACGACCCTCTTGAATGAATTTTTTTAAAGAAATCGCTACAAACGTACCCGGTAGCAACAGATCTTCCGACAGACAATCTGAGAAGCGGAATTTAGAGCAATTTTATTTTGTATGCTATTTCGTCGACAGAAAAGTAACAGCGATCATGTTCGGTATTTTTTCATCATGCGTTGACACACAAGAACCGTTTAGGCTCCAAATAAGGTGCACTGAATCGAACAGCACCAACTGTATAGAAGCTACTCTCCTGAATGATAATTAACAGGTAACTATCCATTTAATCTGAACTCTTCCAGATTTCGGTTCATAAGATGACCATAACTCCTCAAAATCGAGCCTAACAAAACACAATCATACAATGGACTGATAACGCGTTTGTATGGGCACGTTATAAAGTATGATCGAGTGCAGTGGGTTAATATCACGTGGTCAGTAGTTAATGTGGCGTTATCAAAAACACATTTGTCGAAGAAAATGATGGGCGGAAATTTGCCGTTATGTTACCAGCCCGTCAGCATATATATATATATATATATATATATATATATATATAATCATAACAACAATGAGCCCAACCAAAAGGTACTGTGGCTCGGGCCGCCGCTCAGCTCAAAAGTGACGTGGAATATCTTAGAAGAAAACGTTACTAAGAAAAACGAAAGTTAATAACAATTGACTAAGAGGATGAACTTGGAATGGTATGGATACAGGTACGCCATTGACTGCGACACTTCGCCATCTCGGATAGCGTCTCTCACCAGTGGTTTGAGTGATCACGAGGACATCATCCAGGCGACATCTACCCACTTTGCTCAATGGAGCAGTCAAGGTCCTCATATTTCGTGACCACGTTGTTGCTTGACCACCACGCGGTTTCACCCAATTGCTGGTGGCCTCAGCATATAATGACCGGTACGGTAAACGATCAAATGACATACGGTGTACGTGACCCAGCCAACGCAAGCTGTGCAACGTAATTAGTTGACCAATAGATCGCGCATCCCGAGTGTTCCGGAATACGCGCCGGCGAACGGCCACATTTCTCGAGCAATCAGTCCACTTAATATGGACCAACTGGCGGAGACAACGATGGTCAAACACAGCAAGTCTGTTGATATCTTCTTTGTGAACAGGCCAGGTTTCCGAACCATAGAGCAAAATGGATCGCACACAGGCAT
>LUCH01002497.1:51216-66101 GCA_013368495.1 Paragonimus heterotremus
GGTTTTCTTGGGGGACCCCACCCGGAGCCAATGACTCAATAGTCTGACTCACTTGGCAGTGAGGGGCTTGCCTAACCCGAGGGCGCAGTGAATAAAGAATTGATGTCTGCTTCTGAGCAATGTTGCACGCAGTGGATGTACTCGAAGGTACATCAGGCTTTTGGGAGGAAATAGGTGTTTTTCGACCGTATTGGTTAATACGCTGGCGGTCACGGTCAACCAATGGGCGATCGGAGTGCTCTTTGTTTGAGGGTACTTCTCCAATCCCCTTCTTCCTGAGACGGAAGACAGCACTGCCACAGCTATAAAAATAGTTCTGCTGTACGCCCATAGGATCGTGCCTCACTACCTAAGCACTCCTATGCGATCAGTAGTGCGACATACAATCCTATGAGTGTAACTGCTTTTCGTCTGACTGTTCCCCTTCGGACTATCCCACAAGGTTGTATCTGGATGGACCGGAATCCTAGTCAGCATAGCCCGCGGGATCAAAACAGTACACAAGCCCGACCACCTCGTGAAGGTAGCAGTATAGGTCGGTATATATATAAACGTCCTAGGTTATGGAAGTAAGAATTTGTCAGTCGTACTAACAATTAACTGTTTAGAACGAAAGAATTTTACCAGCTAAAAGTGAGCTGACGCCATGTGTTTAGATTTTTGTAACTAATGTGCCAGAATGAGGGAATAATTATGGTGTGCAATGTGTATCTCTGTATGATGAGTATGTATGTATGTATGTATGATGTCTAGTGGATGCGAATGAACAGAAAGTATTTTGCAGGAGAACTGTAAGGTGTTTAGACAACTGACATGAAGACATAATCGCAATTTGACAAACAGTTAAGCTAATATCATGAAGGCTTAAAGTCATTAGGCAGAAGACTCGCAGACACCAGAGGACAGCAACATAATGCAAGAGAATGCGAAAATGAACGTAATACTCAACTGAGTATAACGGTGTTCAAAGATATCAACGGCGAGATAAGTTGAATGGGATGCTACGGCTTGTACGAACTCATGAATACGGGCTGATCAACTCAATTTCTACGATAAATTAACACCAGAACACTTGACTGTGAAACAATAGGAAACGGGTTGAAAATCTATCTACATGGAGGAATAACAATTATTTATATTCGTTGCAGGTTGCGTTCTAGCATTATGAGGAACATGACGTTCTTCATTATTGGAGATGGTTAGTCTAAAACATCATCAACATAACTGAAAGGAGGTTTCTTCCCAAATACGGGCAGATCATGCACTACTATCATACCATCATCAGCATATCAGATCATAAATACATACAAAGAAAAAAGTATGATGGGAATATAGCACTAATGGCGAACACATTTTATGCTAACCCGGCATGATTGAAAGCACGTTGTTCAAGTTTCAATCTTGTACGTGCTCAACATGGTTTATGGAATAAGATTTGAATCTCGGCTCTACTGCATTTAAGACCAACATGTTCATAACAGTTGGGCACGGCAAAATCAACGCCTCTAAATGTTGAACCATGACTGATTTTCAATAGAATATTTCTATAGGACACAGTTCTCAACGACTAGGTTCTGAATAAGACGCGAATGTCACAGATCTCAAAAAACTTAATGCATGTTTGTGATGAGATACATCAATCGAATTGTAATGAACAAGCTATCGATGTGGTTAAAGCCTGAAGAGTGAGTCTTATTTTTACATGTATCCTTATGCATACGTTTCACTAGCGTCTAGTTTTTGATAGGCGCGGATGGTTGTGCGAATATACACAACTGAGATTAGTCCAGATTTATATAGTAACGAAGTGATTAACTGTATGACGACTTAACAAGGCACCATGAGTATATCCGCAAATTTGACAGCTAACAGCCGGTTACAAAATACTCCGTAATAGTATGCCTCATTTGTAAAAAGTTATTTCGCTCCCGATGTTGGATATTCCCTCTAGAAGTCTTGGACTTACAAATTATACATTACACTATGCACACTGCATTGGGCAACAATCAGCACATTTTTCGTATAATATGAGACACTGTAAGTCTATTAGCACTAAACCAGCCAAGAAAACATTTTCATTAAATCTCCGATAGTAAGACCTACTGTTGTGATCCAAGAACGCGGATGGCACAATGGTTATTTATTCGACAAAGCCATACACGGGTTAAGCATGTAAACCAAACCTGTCACAAAACCACACATTTGCACGCAGTATTCGGCCTCAGACAGTTTCGGCTACCACAGATATCAGTGCTCAGTTCCATTGAGTAGCAGGGACTGTTATGGGTGATGCTGCACCTTGATGATCCTTCTTGCAGTCTTCTTGTGGCTTGTACGTTGTCAAAAAATATGCCCTGCACCTGCTACTGAATAGCTGCGGTATTAGTAGTATATTACGATCGCTGAATTCCACTGCACTGGTAAAGGAGAACACATCCACAACTCTGAAGAGCACTTTGGCATTGGCGCTGAGTCCAAGGCGTAACGATCAGACAGTCGTACTTGAGAAGTCCCAGAAACCAAAATCATGGTAACACAAGGCTGCCAAGAAATATACGATTTGTGAGGCATAGTGACATAAGATAATTGACAGTTAGGTTGATGCTGGCAGGAAATCCATCACATTGACAGATGTGTAAACAGAAAACAATACAACTAAGAAAACGTGACAAGCAAGTAATTTGGATTTAATCCGTTACGTTAACTGTAAATTGAAAGCCTGCGATAGATCGTAGACAGAACGTTTGACTTAAGAGAGACTCAAAAAGCAAAGAGAACGAGTTAATTCTGACGGCAATTATACGACAGAATCAACCACTTTGTCCAAAGGAAGTGCCGTCCAGAAAGCAATGAAAGTAGGTGGGGTAAAGAAATGTGCTTGTTAAAGCAGAGTACTGAAAAAGCTGACGGACGCCGCATCGTTCCAATGTAGAATTAATAGATTGCCCATTTTCTCCAGTTCCATAATCCTTTTACATAGAGGTCACCGGTCGCGATACACAGGGGCACAGACCAAAGGTGATGCCAGTAACTTTGACGGCTTAGTGACACTTACATATGAAGGGGAAAATAGGAGAGTAAGACTGTTGCAGAAGACAACAGTCAAACGAAAACTTCAAAAAGTCAATATAGTGATCTTATTAAATCGGCATAACATAATATGTGACAAGAGGCTTCTTTGAAAAGGGTGCCCCTTTGGGGAATAGTTGTCGAGGGAGCGCTGACGTGCGTTGCGTCGACAAGAAAGCAAATGAGAGGAAGTGGTAAGTAGAATATGAGAAGTTAGGATAGGTGAACCTCAGGAGAAAAATAACTTGTGCGGAAGTTTCTTAAGATTATTTTCGTGAGTTCATTAAAGGTTAATTTTTATTATCAAGCGTCATATGCGTCGTTTGTATTATCTCAGACAGAGCCTGGACTCGAAATCTAGCTGACACATGTAAGAGGTAAACTATACGTTATTGACGAAGTAATGGATTTGACTCTACAGCTGAATGTAATCTCCATCACTCGTAAGTATGTATGGGATACAAACTGAAGAACGTGAACAACTTTGATGCCACAACAAAACGGATAAATCGGCAGAAGCTCTCATCTACTGGATTGCCTACTTCAAATGGTGCACGAGTGAACAGAGTCTACCACGTGTCCATAATGAGTATATTTCTATCGCTTCGTTGCACGGTAAACGTCCACAATTACTAGCTTGATGATGACGAATACATCATCATCTATACCAATTATACCAAAAAATATTGAGATTGTATTAATGTCCCATGTAATCCAAGCTTTATCCATTTTGTCACACAGATGTCCCCAAATTCGAGCCATTATCGCTGGAAGTGTGCCGGACAATTGTCTCTGCCATGGACGTATCCTTTAAAACAAAACAAAACTAATTGATTTCTAGTATTTAGTACAAAAATGTATTAAGACGACCACTTAAGCAGATTTTGGTTGAACTCGCCACAAGGCAGCATCCAAAAATAGGCCAGTATTATAAGGAATTTCACACGAGATACCGACTGCTTACAACAACTAAGATGAGTCCCAGATAAGCGATTTATAGGTCAGTCGGATAAGACTTTGAGTCAAACAGTCAGTGGAAAATCCAACGGAAAAACTATTGAAATATTGTGCCAAAATGCTTCCCAAATATTTTTCACACGTTCGTTTCCATGTTTGGGATTCAGGTCCGGTGAATTTATATTACTTTGACTTGGTGAGCAAGCTCCTCAATTGACTTTATTAAGGTAAATCATACCGGATTGATGGAACTGTCAGAACTCGTGGAATTTTGGAGAAACTGTGAAGTCTGGAAGGTACGTTCACACACACCACAAACACCAACTCTTATTCGTTCGTCATATCACTGTTAAGTATTAAAATAGCGAACAAATTCGGTAGTAAGCCACTAACAAACTTATGATTACATTAGTTTTTGTGGAATACCAGAATTAAAAGTAATGTAAGTTCTGTCGCACCTTGTGAACTCTTTTTCGCTAGGCACTTTTTGAATAACACATCACAGAGTGGCCTTGTTTGGATTTGTCAAGTCAGATGGCTGAGAAAAATCACAACCTGTTAACTGGTTCGGATATTGCTCAGGTTAGATGCCCATGATATGTCAAGCACGGATGAAACACTGTTGTATACGGATTTACAGATGTGCATATTAAAGACGTTTGGTAACAATTCAAACTCAGGCCTTCCATTGTTATAAACAGCGTAACCTGGTCTTAATTTGGTCTATCTTGTAGGCCAAGCCAATAGGGTATATCAACACAAAACAGTTATGCAAACTTTTCAAATAGACCCACGAAGTTCATTAACAAGTAAAAGGGAGCGAAAAGGCTCGTCGTCTATTTTGGTTGATAGAAGTTTTGATGATCATTAGTGTTGTGGTTTTAAGTTCATGCCGAGCCATACATTAGGGTGACTGCAAACAAAGATAATTTGTTGATGACAGGATAACATGAATGGATTTTCGGTGCAATTTTCGACCATCTGATCAACTCCGTTAGCAGCGAAAATTTGGATATTGAATTCACAGTGGCCTGACGCAGCATACGTGTTCACATGAAAAGTGTGGTGTCAAATCTTAAAGTCTGTTAGAATCCGGTCACGAAGCTATCCTGAGTGCATTCAAACAACGTTCTGCTCGCGCGTTGAAAATGACATAAACTGTTGCCACTTCAAACAGATAGCGCTATACCACAACTATTGCATCCGTAATCCTAAAATCAGCTTATTTCCACACGATATTTAGAAGAACAATGTGACAAGACAGTTCATATTTAGTGTGCTGTATTGGGTCTGAAGATGACACAAAGAAAATCAGTTTTTTTGTTGTTTTACATCTGCTGAATTGTGCATTTCTTCCCAGTACAGCACAGTTCTCGATTAAAGACACAGTTCTACTATTCTGCCGATGTAACAATTAACGTGGATCTTCCTCATTCTGATAAAATAACCGTTAGAAGTTTAGCTTGCCACCGAAACACTAAGCATCAGGTAGAGTAAACTCTATGAAGATACCGTGTGGGCGGCTTATAGAGAAAGGGTCTGTTGAGGAAGGAATTCTTTTTTCGTATTCACACATCCTCACATAGTGTCACCTCCTAAATTTGTGCATTAAAGAAGAAATATGGATGAAGAGTACAGATGATCGGAGACCAAAGTTGGCATCAGTATTGACTCAGAATGGCATTGTTGGGTCATCGTGTGGACACGAAGTGGCTCGTACCATAAGCATTCGTACTCAACAATACCCACATAATCAAAATTAAGTAATATCAATGCATGTCGGCGTTTTGCAACCCTTTTAACCCTCCGCAGCAATAAAAATGACCGAACACAATCAACTGTGGCAAGTCGGTGGCGTGTGGTGCGCAGGAAAGAGCGGAAGACCGACAAAACATACGCTAAAGCCTGACAAGAAAACCGTACTTTTGTGACTAGTAGGTCAGGAGATGCCTGAAGGGTTTAAATGTCTCCGGAGAAGTGGCTGAACTAGAATAACTGTTAACAAATAAGACAGGCGTATTCTGAGGGCAACGGAATGGAATCCGTTCGTTTCAATGGACGAACCTGATAACCCTTTAGAATAATTGAACACATCGCCGCAAAGTCCGTTGCATGGGGACTTCATCTAACCATCTGGTGTGTGTACCTCTTCTGATGGAGAGGCACAGAAAGACAAAGATGTACAAGGTGATGAGGGCTATGCCTGGTGCGGCGTTATGTGGAGTCGAATCATCTGGATAGAGAAACTGATAATCATTTTGTCATTTTGAAATAAACCTTTGTCAGGCGTTTAGGATGCAATTTTTGCGCATATCTGCATGGTTTCATTGTCTAGTCTTGTGTGGGATGAGTCGCTTGTCAGATAAGTGATGTGTTGACGATACCAGATTGCTTGAACGTTGGAAGGAATCCCGGAGGCCAACTTCTAACATACTTCATTCGCATCTACTTTGTGGGGCAAAAATTCGGAAGAGGTAGTGAGTATTTTGCTGTGTTTATCATATCCAAGTGTGTAACACGAACAGTGAATTTTCCTAAGCGTTGCTGAATTTTCGTACGCCGTTTTGGACTAAAACATTTATTGTTGAATAAATTGTGAGGAAAACCACTGTGATGGAAACAGAATCGGTTCATCAGCAATGACAAACTATCTAGCGTATGACACCAACCAGGAAAACGGTTTACGTAAGATTTTAACAGTTTTTATTTGTTCCGACCTTTTGTAGCAAGCGTTTCTGAAAAGCGACGAAAATCGTAGCGGGCAATTATCTTCAGCAGAACTGAGAGACGCTCTTGCCAGCGCAGGTGAGTCCACGTTAATTCACCGATGTATTTTTTAAACAAACAGATTTATAGCAACATCATGGGTAGCGGATCCAACAATAGTCTAATCATGAGGTGGAAAAGCATTACCAAAATACGTTAATAATGTTATGTGGAATACCGAGTCAACTGCGTGTTAAAAGCTGCTTACTTCTGCACACGTCCTGGAATAAGAATGCAACGCCATCTAGTATTACGCAGATAATTTTGTGACAATGTGTCACAACGTGTGGTTTTTTATCCATTTCGCTGAGGTCGCTAAACGTAATACAGCTGAAGAGTTCTCGAAATCCTGGTTATTTGTAATACGTGAAAGATGGAAGCCATAAACAGGGCAGCTGCGAAATTACATAACAAACTCGGTATATGCTTATTTGATAAAGATCTTGCTACTCGCTTCAGGAACACCACACAACGTTTCCACATAGTTCAGACGAGTTGATCAACAAAAGTAAAACTCGGATTGTCTCATATTTGCTTCAAGACACCCCTTAATTTCGTTGTGAAGCGATATATCTTAACATGTGTGCTTGTTGAGCGAGTAGGCCACAGAGATTCGCAATTAGGACTACAGGCTAACAAGTTTGATACATGCGCTCTACGAACAGGGAATCGCGTTCGTGTGTCACAAGATTCATACGAAATTGACAAGTTAGAGGAAATTGAAAACGCTTATGTACACTTGAATGTATGTTGGAGGTTAACAGAGAAAAGGCAGGTCGGAAGACTGTTTCAGTTTCAGAGAGTCAGTAACAGAAATACTGCGGAAGGGAAAACCAGAGGACAACGGGCGGAATAGAAACCCAATCACTGTCTATCAGGTACAGAACGGTCGCATTAAAGCACACAACAGCTCGCTAGTATCAACGGGAAGAAGTCAAAAGTACCTTCACTTTGCCGCGATTATTATGAGTGTCAAGCACTCTGAATACTCACCTCGGTGTCTCGGATATGATCACCAAATCTGCAATTCAGTTCAACTACCGACGATGCAGTTAAGATCGATTTCTGTGAGTTGTTCCGAAGTGGGCACACCCGGGCGTTAAAAGAATGTTCTGTGCAAGTCGAACGGTTCATGACGTGCATGTACGTGCGAAGACATCGCCTTTACAGAATAGGAGGCATGTTAAGTATACTTTTATAAACACTATACAAACTAAATTAGAGTAGTTCTTCTTCCTCTTGACTAACAGACCAAACGCTGTCGTTGTGAGGGGACATAACTTAAATAACATATCAACGGCACGTAAAATTCTAAGAGGGTACACTTATTCTTAATTTTTTTTATTTTAGACTGTTTGTGTAGTGTATTTAACTCTGAGAAACATGCATTCCATGCCGTACTGAATATATATTATTTTTGAGGAGGTTCTTATTTTGCTGATGACTAGTAAACTAAGGTTCTCTGCGTACTGTATTTTTACAGGCTAACTTTCCCCATTAGTCCAATGCACCCGTCCGACGGGTACACGTTGTTTGCCACACAAACGCGTTTGATAAATTAAATGAACTGAAGGCACCACATGACCATAAGCCTAACGTAAATTAATAGCCTGAAGTTTAAATGATGCATGCTATACACCACTGACCGCGCTTTTTGTAATGTGACTGAATGACAGTTACTGGAGAAAAATCAACCGTTCAACATCAACGGCATGCAATAACCCAAGCTGTCTGCAGAACGGTTAAGCCAACTGTCTTGCTTACAACAGAAACAAGTGTACCGATGAACGCCGAGGTCATCCCAGGGAGGATTCAAACATACTCATTACCAGCACTGTGGTTCATGGTCAAGAATGCGGACTTTCCCAGTTTCCTAGATTCCCATGGAAGCTACGCGGGATCGCACGACGGTGGTTCTTAAGTAATGTCCGTTCACTTGCACCCGCCGTTGAAAATGTGCGACAAGTCGCCACTGATCGTTTGTCACTAGCCTCTGTACCAAACTACGGTGGTACACATGAAGGTTACAAAAATATGTCCGTGGTTGGAGAAAAGTCACTTTTCCAATCTTCGATCATAAAGCCGTGGACAATCTAGCAACATCGTTTGCGTGGTTCTTATGCACCTTACTGGTACAAACAGTAATTTCAATCCTGATGAACACTAGTTTGCTTTTGACATCTGCATTGGTATACAAACTCAATTGAACCTAGGATTAACAACAAACATCTAACGAATGAGTGAGTAACTACCAGCTTCGTCATTTACCTTTCTCACAGTAGGAAGTGTGGTTGGGTTTTACCGGATACACATATTCGATGGATAGAAACAACCACGAAACCTGTAATGCTTCCAGAAAATTTTGACTATTAGGTAACAACTGCTTATGCTATATTGCTTTGCAAAACTCTGTCTCTCACTAGAAGACAATTGCCTTGTTTTGATTACACTGCGGGTCCTTCTTGAGTGTTGTTCACACTTGCTGTTCGTCTTGGCTAACGAAGACATTTCATGTGCTTCAGCATGTTCCAAAAGATCTTCCAAACTCGTACGTTTCTCATCTTATTATGGTGAAATTATAAAAAACCTACGGTCACCAACTGACCTCATTTTGGGTTGTTCATTCCTCCCTAAATTATTGCTTAATCATTATTACACACACACATCAGTGTAAGTACAACGGATGACGTGTACCCACGTTACGGAATGATCCCTCCGGGGAGCATTCGGCACATGCAGTATGTATTCACGTGTTTGTCAGATATAAACCACATAACTAATAGATAACCTTATAGGTTTGTTAGCCAATTCAACCACTTTATTGCATAACACGTTAAAGTTAAAATGATTTTTCCATTACTTCTAAAGACCGCGATATGTGATGATCACAGCAATTTAGACGCAGTATGACGTCATGTTGCAAAATAGTTAGATCCTGTAGTTTTGTAAGACGGAGCATGTGGATAGTTAATATTGTCCTGGACTTATAAGTCTCATGGTTTGTCGGACAGACTGAAAGATAACTGTATAGTAACCGCTACCTGGTAACTACCTCGAGTAACGAGCGAATATACATAGTAAACATCACACGAAACAGGTTTATGTTATATGTTACTATTCGTTTTGACCAACAGGTTTCCAGATCAGCAACCTCGTGTTTTTGCCGATAGTTCCAAGATACACGCAGCCTGATACGGGGAACGCGTCGTTTGAAGATTTCATCCATTGCTGTGTGCGACTCAAGGCTGCTTTTGAACTATTTAAAGCTCAACCAAAGAATTTCTGTGAGGAAGCAACGTTCAACTTGGAAGATGTAGGTGCACGTACTTATATGGTTTATGTCGAAGTATTTTAGCATGCTTTAAAGTAAAGCTAATTCTTGTGATTCAAATGGGACTGTACTTTGCTGGCCAGACACATCCATGATTCATAAAACAGCCGCTCGCCAAATAACAGCTCGTCGGTGAGATATTACCAGATAGCACTGTTGTTCTTCGTAGTTCTGCAGCGACGCAGACTACGCTCCATTTGTGCTATTTATAACCATAGTTGTTAAATTTTGTAGACATTACTCTAGTGACAAAACAGCTGTGTTTTTAGTTTTCTCGCAGTCGAATGTGGTCGATCCGGAACGACAGGCCTACCAACTAGTCACATGAATGCAAGTAAACCTGACGACTTTTGACCATCACAATCAACCTGCAGTCACACTGTAGGCAATCTCAATGTATTTTTGATGACCAATAATCATTAATTAATGACTAACCGACGGTACGCTTTTTCTTCTGTGTCCTTCTCTCATTTTAGTACTTGCGTCTCACCGCCTACGTTTGAGCTCAAAAACATAATAAACGGCAAACGTGTGACTGCACACACGTAGAAATATCACTCAACTCGAATAAATTTAGATTTGTAAATTTGTGTTCTCATTTCGGATTGGGTGGAAGCAGAATACAGTTGGGTAAACAACAGTAGACAAGTCTTCCACAGATTTCGAGGAAAAACCGCGTTCGAATCCATGGCTAGCACCCAGTAGGACTGGACAGAGTGCAAGATAGTAACATTTTTGACCGAGAGTTCTAGAGCGGTAAGGTCAATAGCTAAGCAGATGTGCAAGATAACTTAACAGGTGTACGCCATCAACAAATTCGATGTTCTACCTCGAAGAGAGGTGCATCCCGGAATTTGCTAAACCACTCTTAATCAAATGTGCCAGCCCATCTTGTGCTCAGAAACAATCGTGTAAGCACTTCATTTATTCTACTGGATAAACAAGATGCGACATTGAAGAATTGAGCATAGGCGCCCATCGGCCGGTGTATAGTCGTGATGACCTTACCTATCAACCGTTGCTTCCAATGTTAACCTATTCGTATGTACGCGTGTTCAGATTGTACTAAATGTTGATTTACAAAAAACATCGCGTAATCTACATCTTTCGATCATACCATCGTTAAGGAAACACGAGAAAAAAGAGAAAGTAGGCTCTAATCTGAAGATGAACAAGGCACGGAATGAAATATACGAAAATCCTGTCAGAACACAACCAAACGACATTAAGTTGTCTACATTTTGTAAGCAGACAACCAACTTGCAAGTGAGAGCAAGATGGCATTTGCAAAACATCTTCAGTGCAACGTTCACCACCCCGATTCAAGGACCGTACTAACCTGTGGTGATTGTCAATGAATCTATTTCTCATTACTGTTGTTTTATTACATCGTTGATAATAAGCTGTGCAATTGCGCTCAAGAGATAAATTACCTGCCTTGATTAATTCTGTTATTATTACTACTGCATCGAAACTAGCCCTGGGATTGAGCTAAGTTAACTACTTTATTTCTGGAAACATCACACAACCTCAACGACAATCCACTTAAACAACATTCTAATCAGAGTTCGACCATCCGCCAATCACCAACTGTTCGGAGGATGAGTCCGACGAGTACTGACAAATCTATTGCTTTCATTTCTCTAACCATGCCATTGTTTATCCACCTCGAACCTCAAACCAATCCGCTACGGCATTGATAAAAAGTGCTCGACGTGGGAGACGATAAGTTGACATCTTCGGTGCAAAGCTCAACCACCTAAGCCCACGTATCTTTAAAGATGGAATCAATCAACTTACACTTCACTAATAGATAATGCTGTTGCTTACCAGTTGGAGCCATCGGATACTTATGATTGGGTGCATATACTGATTGAACAGCTAAGGACGGTTCATATCCTCCACCTTGAGCATCATTATTATCACCATAGACGGCGATACATCAGTGGTACTTACTGATGCTTAACTGCGATGAACAGTCACAGTTCACAGCCGCAGAGTCAAAGAACTCTTACGTTCGCCTCACAAACGTGTCTTGTAAGCTCAGATAGATACCTCTCAATACCGTGGATGACAGGCCCTCCAATCCTTGAATATGTCACCCCCTATCTCATTACCCCGGCTGAAGACGCACATTGTCCCCATTTTTGCAAACGGGTCGATATTCGACTCGCGAAGTACATCACACGCATAAGATCAGAAATGTCCCAAATCAATCGTGCTAACGGCAGAACTACGTGCCAGCCTCGTTAACGAAACCGTGGATTAATGATCAAAGAAGATGGTGCTGCCACACATTGAACAGTACTAAAACAATCGAAAAACGTCTACTCAGACAATCCAATCATTTTTTTAACGACTTATTAGACAGTTCACATGGTTTGGCAATAATACCCAAGCAAGCACATAATTGTCCAACCTTGCTTTGAAAGAGCTATCCATATTCTACTTCAAAAGATAATCAATTGTGAAAAATTCGAGTTTCAGTTAGACTGCAATCAGCGACAGAAACAGCATGCTGAAAGGCGGTAAGCGTTGTACCAGCTGAAATACGAAGACAGGCCAGAAATTTCATATTCGGACTCAAGTGTCACATGTCCCACTCCACTGTGGTTGTATTACTGAGTAGTCTACTGTTCACAGACGATAAACATGTGGATGAATATTCTTTTTATGCATTAAACAGGCCACTAAAAGCAATTAATAGATCAACATAAAGAGAGAGAGGGATTTTCAACTGATACATGAAATCATCTGAAATAAATTAGAGCGACACATCCGCAACATACGCGAATAACCTCACATCACATGATCGAACCGCGTTTTACGGTGCGAGAATTTAGTCCACAGAAAGACAGATCTCATATAGCACGTTCAGGTAACAAATTAGGCACCCGAAAGTAATAAACAGATCTTTAAACAAAACAAGAGTTGCCAAAGAGAAATCCGTAATTTTACCACAGTTTGTTACACACCCAACATTCACAAACCGCAGTATCAGAAAACTTGTCATTGCTGACCGTTGCGTAACGGCTACTACACATTTTCAGCGTATTGCCAACTAACTTAGTAAAGCCTTCGTGCTTCCTGTAAAAGAAAACAATTGTCATTGTTCTGTGTTATGTCGAATGTTAGGCAACTTTAACTTTTTTTGTGACATTTCACTGGTAGTTACTTAACAGCCACGGTACTAGGTTGAGTTTACGTAGGACTTCAAAGGGGTTCGGGTGCATAGTGCCAGTTGTTACTTTACCATGCTGTAGTAAGGGCGTTGACAGCAACTGGTTGCTGAAATTGTCCCTAAACATGTCACACTCTTGAGCCAGCAAACCATGCATTACGTCAAAGGGTAAGAGACCTTCCACTCGCGATTTATTTATGTTTGAACCGACATGTGACCGCACATTAAAACACGTGGCCTGTTGTCAATGTTCAATCAAAACACAACACAATATCCATGATCTATTGGGTAAGTGGTAATCAACGTGCATACTTTTGAATGAAATCGCCCAGGCAGAGAAGACGGAAATGTGTGAGAATCTCCGCCACTGCATTTAATAACTTCTCCCACGAGCGTTTAATTTGATCAGTCTTGCTACCAAAGCACGCGCGGTAAAAAATTTAGGGTTTGTTTTAGACATTTGTCCTGTTGTCTTTATTGATTGCAGTCGATGCGCTTAGAACGTGTTCTGATAGACTAGTATTAACAGCAGGCTAAAATGACCTATACCAATTTGAATAACATAGTTAAAACACCTGCTCAAATGACCTGGCCGGAGCCGTAAAGGTTCGAACCAGTTAACCCTTATCTGAGCCCGGAGAGTCTAATAACAGCCCAACTAGCATACATCCATATTATTGCACGTGATTGACGATAGAGCGTCAATAAATTTGTTTTCCATCTTTCAATTAGAAGTGCTTGTTGAAGTCAATATTGTTTCTCTCGGTGCGTGATCATTCATCGTTGCATGACAGGACCGTGATAATCATAACAAGCCTTAACTGAAAATCATCCGATGACAAACGTCCTTTCAAAGGGATTATAACGCATTAAGATATAGAAAAAACCTTGAAGGGCTCATATCATTAATCGTCATTATATGTTCACAACTCTTCGATAGTTCTCTGGCCAAATGTTCTTCAACCGTGGAGCAGGAAATATCGGTAATACTGTCCGACCGGTTTCGGGGTCAGTGTGTGACGACCGCGAATGCTGTAGGTGTGCAATCATGAATTCACGCTGTCTCAGGTTCATGTTTTGTTCAGAAACACACTGTGCTGGCGGTTATTATGAAGTAAAGATGTTTCATTCACGTCATTTGGGATCCATGAGATTAAAATACCATTCCCCAAGAGGAAACACTTCCAAAGTTGTTAAATTAGGGTGTAAGCAATTATATCATCAAGTGTTTACTGCTATTCTATATACTGGGTCGCATGTGAGGGGCGAATGCTGCCCGGTTGGGCAAAACTGAGCAGAAGTAACTGATGTACTCGGAGTTAGAGCACGTGACAATGTGTGAACAGTCATCAGCCGCGTTCGCGCTGAGTGATTGCCTTTGCCAAACTGCGTCACCTTTGGCGTCGGAAAGACGTCCGGTTGTCGCTGAAAGGAAGGATACATAATGCGTGTGTGCGCTCCATTTTGCTTTATGGTTCGGAAACGTGGCCTGTTCACAAAGAAGATATCAACAGGCTTGCTGTGTTTGACCATCGTTGTCTTCGCCAATTGGCCCATCATCATCATCATCATCATCATCAT
>LUCH01002497.1:77544-88934 GCA_013368495.1 Paragonimus heterotremus
TTATTTGGTACTGACGAGCCAATACGAAATGCTAGTATCTACCAGTGTTCGTCTTCTGACTGTTTTGTTCAAATTATTGAAGGGATATAACTGTCTCAAGATGTCAGTCACCGGCTAACTCATCCATCACATCGACACGTGGTCACCTTAAATCGACTCCCTTTACCGACTGGGACGGAATATTCACGAATACACAAAGCGCCAAACTACCATTTATGACGGTGGGTCAACAACGTACCACTATGACATGCGGCATATCTACAATCGCCCCGGAAAATACATGTGAACGAAGGGCCTTGTATAGTGTCATGGGACAGCGAACACAAATGCTTAACTTGAACAACAACAACAATAAAGAAGAAAAAATAGGTGTATTTACACCTACTTCATCCATGTGATTTGCATTCATCTGAGAAAATAAATTGAAATGTCAAGATAAATGAACAGTGAACAGTGATAATAGATTACAACAATCTAGGACGAAGGGATATCAAAATGAATACCTAACTTCTTCCATGCTAATTCATGTTCACTTAACTGTTCAAGGACTCTCAGGTAGTACTTGTATCTGATGAGAGAAATCTGAGCATCATCCAGTTTGGTCTGTTCAAGGCAATCAATCAAAACCTGGCGTTCCGTGTTTAGGCTTCCGGTGATGCGGTCAATCAGAATTTCAAGGGACTTTCGGAGGTCCGACAAAGCATCTTCTGAAATGCATGGCATTTCAAGAAACATCACAATTCCCTGCAAGGTTTCGCCCAAATCCATTATTTCACTCAAGAACTCACCATTCACACTACCAGAAGAAGAAAAATCCTCCTCCTTGAAGCCATGGAGGGAAAGAATATAGGAAAAGCGGCTGACGTGCTTATGAAGAGTTGCGTACGCTTGATTAATGAAGGTAGCCGCATCAGCCGCCAGCTTTTGCTCATGGGGAGAAGCCCGGGAGAATTTGTCCGGATGAAGCTGCTTCTGAATGTCTCGCATACGTCTCGCAAGATCAACAGTATCGATTTGCACTACAGGCTTAACGTATCCAAAAGCGTCAAAGTAAGACATATTCTTATCGATGGGTTGGATTTTACCACATTCACAAAAGTATTCACGATTATAAACCGGACGGTTGCAACTCCAACAAAGACGTACGGGATGGCTCACTGTACAGTAACCATATTTCATTTGTGTCCGTTGTAAACATCTTCCCGGAACATTTGAGATCAATCTGACAGTATTCATCTGCGTTCTCAATGTCACAGCTTGAATGTACGCAAAAAAGATTCTGCAATGTCGAGCGCATGAGGCACCTACAACTCGCAACATCCGTGGTACAACGGTAGCCCTGTAACAGCCAAGCCAGACGTTCTGGCGTCGTGTGCCCGTTACACACGTAAACCAACTTTGAGCAACTTGGAGACACCGGGAGACAGCGTTCTTCTGAAGTAAGGGTTCCAACGATAGTCCTGTGGGAGGAGACAACAGAAACAAGCGTGAGCCAAAGGCCCAGTAAGACATGCACATGACTCATACAATCGAAAACCAAAACGGCGTCAACAACACGGTGCGTTACAATGCAACCCCTTCAAATGA
The DNA here is from genome assembly GCA_013368495.1 of Paragonimus heterotremus. Classification (NCBI taxonomy): domain Eukaryota; kingdom Metazoa; phylum Platyhelminthes; class Trematoda; order Plagiorchiida; family Troglotrematidae; genus Paragonimus; species Paragonimus heterotremus. The sequence continues at coordinate 79,132 of LUCH01002497.1, forward strand.
ACGGTCTCCAGTGTTCCAAGGCCTACGTGAACCGGCCAGTGCTAATTGTGTCACAGCACACTGCGTGCATGCGCAGAGGTTGCTCTGTGTGTGCGAATGTGTATCGCGTATTTGATTGCAACGTGTGGACCCAGGAACGCCCGACCAAACCAAATTGTTGCAACCAGGAGTTCGCAATGGTTTGAACACCAGTTGGTCACGTCGACACAAGCTGACGAAAACCATCCTGAAAGGGTCGCCAAATTCAATCGTTCAATGAGTTGTAAACAGAAGTAGGGAGCTGGAGCTCTTTAGGTCCCCGTGTCTCGATGCGTAGAATCTCTACGTCCTCAGCAACAGGCTGAAATGGGGGAGAAAGATGCAGTATTCGAACTAATGCAGTAGATGTTGATCAGGGCCAGTCTTGAGAATTGCTACAGAGCTGGCAGAAACAACACGGTCTGGTAGAGCATTCCAAGCCTTGCAAACGCACAATGAGAATGTCTGAGAATGTCTGCATTCTAGTCTGTTATGTTGAACCTCCAGTTTTAGGGGGTGGCCTTCAGTGTCATGCTATTTCCCCTGTTGAGCATCAACCGGTAAGGATGATCCGGGGACTTCATTGTCAAAAAGGTCAAGTCACCTCTAAGCCGACGATACCCTGAAGAGTACATGTTCAACTATTTCAGCCACTCCTCATATGGCCTAGTTTTCAGACTTCGGACTGCCTTAGTGGCTCGATGTTGCAAGACCTCCAGGAGCAACTTGTCCTCTTGGAGGTGTAGTGGTCAGATTACAGTTCCATTTTCCAGATGTGGTCGAAAGAAACTGTTATAAGGAAGCTGAAAGTCACTACGGCTGAACTAGCCGAAAAGACGCTTCAATAACACCTGGGTTGTTTGTTTCAGCGTTCGCAGAGCTCGAGTGTGCGAAACAATGGTTCATAGGTCCTTCTCGATAAGAACTGTCTGAAGCGGGTATCCCTCGAGGTAATACGTGGTTTTTAGAGAGCTGCGAATGTGCACAACTTTACACTTACCAGCATCAAATTCGAGTCTGTTCATTCAAGACCAATTAAAGAGAATGTCAAGGTCTTTCTGCAGGATGACAGAATCACCGGTTGTGTTGACGGATCGACAAATTTTGACGTCATCCGCAAACAATAGTCACGAAGAGGTGATTGAGGGTGGGAGATGGTTGATTAATACCAAAAATAGGAGCGGGCCGAAAATTGAACCCTGGGGGTACTCCACTGAGACTAGGCCTGCAGGTAGAGAACACGCCGTTAACGCGCACCCTGTACAGACGGTTAAAAAGATACGACTCAAACCACTGAGGAAGATTGCCTCGCACCCCTTAATGTGAAAGCTTACCGATCAAAATAGCATGGTCCACGCGATCAAATGCCTTAGCAAAGTCGAGATATACGACGTCCGTTCCATTGTCCTGATCCACTGCTTTCGCCCATTAGCCGGTGGCTATCAGCAGATTTGTGGTACACGAACGACCCTTGCAAAATCCGTGACGCACAGTGGAGAAGAACTTACGAGAGGCGAGGTAGTTATAAAGCGAGTCGTATACAGGCGCCACCAAGATTTTTGAGACGCTTGATGGCAATGCAATCGGTCTGTAATCACAAGGACAATTACGCCCACCACCCTTGAAAACGAGTGAGGTGCTCGCGAGTTTCCAGCTGCTGGGTATTGTTTCCTGGGAAACGGACTGCGTAAACAGTAAGCTAAGTGGACCAGCAAGCTGTTCGGTCACTTCACGCAAGGCCTTGGTGGGTATACCGTAGAGACCAGGAGAGCTATCCCTGAGGTACTTGAGTGTAGCCAACACCGCCGTGGAGGAGGTATCCACAGTGTAAGTGCCATCGATTTCAGTATCAAGAAGAACTTGAGGAACTGATGGTGACCTCGCAAAACACTGCTGTGAAACTCAGCGAGGACACCAGCGGTCTCTGTATCAGAGCTATTAAGGCCTGGTGAGTCTAAGAGTTGGGGAGCTCCAGCTTTCGACTTACGAGTTGATGCTACAAATCGGAAGAGGCTATTTGGGTCAGCGATAAAGCGTTCAGTAAGACGTTGTTGATAACGAGGACGGTCACGTCGAATTAGCGATGTACACCGATTCCTTAAGGCAGTGTATATTTTGTGGTCAACTTCAGATCCTGACAACAGATAGCACGTCCAAGCATACCACTTCTTCAAAATGAGTTTAAGTGTACCTGAGCGTAGTTGATTTGGAGGCTTGTTACGTTTGGAGCCTGATAATGATGTAGGTTCACCAACGCTTGCGGAAAGGATGATAGTAAGCTTCTCACAGAGATGATTTACAAAGTGAAAGGGGGCGTAGTTCATCCAGGACTGTATTTTCCGGTAGCCACATAGTTTCCCCATATCCACTATCCAGAAGTCTCTAGGATTATTGGCCGTTAAAATGTCCAGGTTCGTGTCGCAAATGAAGTCGAATAAGACGACCGCATGGTGAAGTGATTGTATAGTTGTCTACCATCAACTCTTCGTTAGTGAATAAATACTCCAGCCGCGACGGATTATGACCAGTAAGCCACCGAGTGAAACCAGATATGCGCTCTGTTAAGCCCAGTGCTCCGACTGTGTGAAAAAACCGTGCGGACATAGAATTTTCAGTGCCTGCGTACGAGAAAGTCGGAAAGTTAATTTCAGGTAAGTTGAAATCGCCCATTAAGAGAATATGAGGAAATCCTAAGGTGGGTAAAACTTCCAATCTAGACAATATGAGTTCGTTTTTTTAATGACCTGAAGATAGAGGACGATAGAGGACCTCTACTAGCCGACGTTCAGAACCATTTAGATAAATCGAGCACCAAACTGTCTCCTGAATCGCAGCAAGTACTGGATTGTTAAAACCGAAGGCCTGAAGAGAAGTATGGACCTAGAGGGCCGATTTCCTCCCTCTACCTTGTTCTATCTGCACGGAAGATGATCATATCCCTAAGAGCGAGTTGGGAATCTAGGTAGGAAGTGCTGAGTTACGACTTCGTTATGGCAACAATCCGGGGCTTTGCGGTACAACAAAGTTCGCGGACCTCTGGTAATTTATTTACTAAGCTAGGCGCATTTGTGTACACACACTTCACAGAGTTAATAGTAAACAAATGAACGTTGTGCTGGGATTGTGAATGGGTTGGTTGATTCAAAACCCAACGTTGATGGAGGTCGCCGACTCCACAGGAATCGGCCTTAGAAATTTTTTTTAGTTCATTACGTCCACTGTTGTTGATATATCAGTGGGCGCTATACTGGGTCCTGGTTGTGGTTCACTTGTTGTAGTACATGATACTGGGTTAATTCTTGGCCGTTTCGGTATCTGAGGGCACTGAAACAAGTGAACATTTTCAAAATCCACAGGGATTGCAGGTATGGAAGTTGTAAGTTGCGATAAAACTGCAGGTACCGTTAGATGGTACTCGTCAGATGGACTACCCGGAAGGTTCAAGGTTACGACGGGAACGTTGTTGGTGTCCGTTGAGGCATCTGCTGTCGGAATGAAATACGGCGGAAGCCGACTGCGGCCACAATTACGAAGAACTCCATTCAATTCATCCAGCAGCTGGTTGAAGGTTGTGTCATTCAATTGCCTCTTCGCCATCATTCCCAACTCGGTGAATGCTGCCACTCCTGAGGATCGGACGTAGGTTTTCCTGGGTGTGTCATAGTTGGCAGCGGGGATTCCCGAAATTCTAGTGAGACTTCTAGCCCATTGAGGGACAATGGGGAAATTTTCCAGATTTCCGTCGAACGACTTACATACATGCACGGAATGACTGCATGGTAAAAGGTACTCCACTGCAAATGGACAGTCACAGTTCCAGGCCGTTGGATTGACTTTGAACATGTTGTTGCCGTCCATTACAGTAATCCCAGTCTGAGAAGCGGTGAACGTCAAGTGGTCATCGTCCGCAACGTATGCGGACAGCAACTGCACGACCTTCGGGACCAAACGATTAATCAACCCCATGTAATCTTCACGATTAGTGATGAGCGAGAATGAGCAGCAAGCAGAGACGAGCAGTGCCAGACGGTCGTTGATGATGTGGTCAAAGATGACCGTTATGCGCTCAATTGCCTGCCAGATTCTTATCTGGGCGTTTAAATTGTACCGCTTGATGGAGCGATGGGTGGCTTCTACGAAGTTGTTGTCTCGCTTACCGAATGTAGGGACCTTCGGGCTGCGGCAGTTTGCCCACTTTCCCGATCTCCTAATGAGCCTGGGCATCAGGCACTCATTGTAGAACGACGCACCGGTTGTCTGCATAATAGCTAGTACTGCAGCGTATCTCCAGCGGTTACGTGTCAGCATAGCGATCAGGAACCAGTTATACAGAGTCCAGTTTGAAGTTCGATTGGGTAGGTTACACAAAATGTACACTCAGCACAGCAGTTGATGGACGTGCGGTAGTTCCTGGGTAATTGCTGCTTGTATGACTGCACTATCGTCCAGCATCATCGTCTTCGTCTCCATTGACCCCACGAATATGACGAATTGCCGCAGAAATGTGGCGAGGGCTACCGTAGTTTTGCTTGAAAGCCAATCAAAGCACACTGGTAAGTCGACTCCACTAGCATCTACTACAACGAAAACAAACAAACTGTATCCCTCCTTACAACTCTTATAAGTGGCGTTTATGCCGATGACCTCGGGGTAGCGCCGACAAAACTCTCTGTTCATTACTCATGAACATAAAATGCGTTAAACGGTTCTCAGCGTTGACGTTAAGGTAGCATTTACCAGTTGTGTTCAGCTGGGCATTCAATCGACCTAGGTAGCCAACGGTGTTTCTCTTCGCAAACAAACGTGCACGGAAGTTGCACACATCCTCCGTCGGTGTCTTCTCGTCGAAGGGCTTACAGATGTACTGAGTGATGTTGAAAGATACGATGTCGTTAGGCAGCCATGGTCGAATTTCCTCGATTTCTTCCACGGTGAGGCGACGCCTTGATGTCTCGTATTTTGCAGCATTCAAGTCGCACGAATTTTGCCACCCGGAACCCTCCGTTGATATTTCGACTGACGTTGAAATGTGTAGAGCATCCAGTTTGGGCGCTTGTTCTTTCTCGACTATCGGAAGATGAGCGCAACACCTGTACCCTACGGACGCATGCGTAGACGCGTCTCCTATGATCATCGACCGCAGATTCCGTTGATCGGATGCAATAAGACGAGCCAGACTGAATTTCGAAACGTTGCAACCCCGCTCCTTCTGCATCCAAGTTTGGGGACTGTTGTGGAGACACGACACTACCAAAGTGCTTCTGAAACAAAGTAGAAAAATCAACAGTGTTTACGCCCATGCTTTCGGCGTCCTTCTGCAAATTTATTGCGAGTGCGAACAAACGAATTACGGACACACAAGATTGGCCCACAGGGTGCACAGAGTTGACGGGATGGGGTAGAGAAGAAATCATGTCACAGGAAGAGGGGGGTACCAGATAGGGAAAAATAACCATGTAGCTGTAGCCTACGTGATGCCCGAGTAAACACATCACGACCGCGAATAAAACCAATCAGATGTCTACGAATGCGCCTACATCGCCTACATCGATAGACAACATAAAACAGGTACAGGAACAGATACAATGCAACCCAAAACTTTTAATACGTAATGATTCGGTAGTCGTTTGGTAACCAATAACAGTAGTCGTATGCAATTTTTGGTGCACAGTGCACCAGTAGAGCAAAAATGTATAGACAATAACAGCGAGAAAATTTGAATCAAAGCTTGTTTCAATTTACAATGACGCGAGTCAGATCTAATAGCGCTGGGACTCAAGTGACTGAGGCAGCGAGCATTTGCGGTCGTTACGGATGCAAAATGTTCGCACAAAACGGTGTGCCGTGCTACCAGTGCCAGAAGTGGTATCACTTCAAATGCACTGGCCTAAACGAACACCAATACAATTAGCTTGCATCTGCTTTAAATTTTATCCGCATGAACTGCAGGTTTGATGAAAGTCAAGGCGCCGCTTTACTGTTTACCAGTCAAGCACGTGCCACGAAAACTGGGGCGACACAGAAAACCTGCGACTGCAAATGCGGAGTTCTTCTTCTTAGCACCGTATGTTCTTCTATTTCTTCCATGGGAAACAGGATGGAGAAGTACCAGCGGAGTCTGTTTGAAATGAAATTGGAATTCCAGTCCTTGAATGAATATATAGCGCTTGCCCTCCCTGGTGTTGCGGTCACCAAGAGGACAGTTGCCCTGTCAGCTGCACATATCGGGGAGGCAGCGGCGAATATGAAATAAAAAGCCCTCAGAGAAAGGAGAGTTGTTTTATGGGGCGCTTCCCAACAACATCCTCACCAATCGAACTAGCTAAGTCAGTTATAGCTTCTTTATTCCTCCAGGGGGTTACAAATCTCGTACTCACGAGCAGGCTACGCGCCAGAACAACTGAAAAGTCACTCGGCCTCTTGGTAACCTTGCCAGCCATGTTGAGTCCCGAGACAGTGGTGGAAAAATCGGAGGCTTTGAAGTCTACCAACATTTATCTGAAAGGCGTTTTTTTCGACTGCTCCCGAAGAGAGAAGGCGAAACGCGAGCAGCAGACTAAAATTAAGTCATGAATTATGGCAGACCGGAAACTACAACTGGAGACTAAGGTCGTGGTTTCTGCTCCAACAGTATCCACTCGGGCCTATGTGCCAGTGGTGGAAAGCGTGGACGCTGTTTCCGTAGTCGCCATCCCGACGGCCGACGACCCAAACACGGGCAAAAGTGTTCAAGACACCGCACAAATGCTGTTCTCCGAGTTACCCACGCCGAAAACCACCAAGAAGCCCCGCAGAAAATTCTTTCTTCCAAGAATTTGGAACGATGGGGGCCTGTCGGTAATGCCGCTCATAAATCAGAAAGCATTTTATTGGCCCACCACACGAGCCATTTCTATGGGTGGCCCCGTAAAACCGCGCACACTGCCCTCCTCAAACCCTGCATCCAGCGGACGAAGTCAAATTTTCCGTGAATGAAAACTCTCAAAGACCCTCCGAAAAAGCGGAATTTAACAGGGGTACAAGGGTCGCAAGTTGCGACAACTAAAGTGCTGGTCAAGCGTCCTGTGGGGACGTTGACGTACGCACAAGCAGTGACGTCGCGCCCAAGGCCTCAAAAGAGGGCCATCAGAACCACTCGGCAGTACATACTGAGTCCAACACCACCACACTCTTCAGTTCTAGGTCTTCTTTCCCAAACTCTTTCTCGCACTCTCCTCTCTCTTTTCTCGAGAAGTCAAGTGAGGAAGTAGCTCTCAAGTGCATGTATACGAACTGTCTGAATTTGCTCAATACGTTACCGGAAATCAGACAGTTAACTCATGACACACAACCCCACATTTTTGCATTCACGAAGACCTGGCTTACAGGTGACATCAGAGACAGTGAACTAAGTGTCCCCGGGTATTCAGTTCACCAAGCTGACTCTGCCCGAAGGAGAATGGGGTGTTCTGCGATTCTTCCTCAACATTGTCTTCCAAAACCCACGGTTATCGGTGGATTTCATCCCTCTAATAAATGTGATGCTCTATGGCTTTGATTGGCATTGCGCGGCCGAGACTCACTCCTAGTGGGGGTTATCTATCGTTTTCCCTCATCCGTCGTCTCTGATGACGACACTCTTCTGGCAAACCTAGACAACTTCCTGGGCCTACAAAACCTTACTCATCTGCTTATAATGGGCTACTCTAATGTACTGAAAATAAACTGGGCATCAGTTTCCCACCAGGAATGTGAAAGCGGATTCTCGACCTCCTTATCGACGCTGATACGACGGAGAGCTCGGACACATCATGTCAACGCCCAAACGCAGCATCGTTCTGGTCAGACTCCCTCTCTGCTCGATCTAGTTATCACTAATGAGAACCATCTGGTAGACAGGGTGATCATCAAGCCACCACTTGGACACAGTGACCACTTTGCTCATCTTTGATCTTATCTGCTACTGGTTACAACAACCAATAAGAAAGTCTACAGTTGGAAATTGTAATCAGGCTGATTTTAACGGCATGAGAAGCTACATAGGTTCAATCCTTTTTTTACTATGGTTCCGTGGACCAGAATTACCGTGCATCTCAAAGTGAAATTGAGAAAGCAGACGACTCAGTTGTACCGTACAAAGTGTGAGCTTTCTCTTATCGGCCACCTTTTCCGCGCATAATACGTCATCTCGATGACCGTTCCTACTTATTCGCGAAGTGTAAGTTTACGGGAAACTCGGAGGACATGAGCGCGCTCCACAGAGTTCGAAACAGGTGTAGACGGGAAATCCGTGAGCACACCAAACTCGTACAAGAGGAGGTCCTCATCAGAGCTCGCGAGAACGAAAACCCCTTATTTAAGCACATGCGATGAATTGAAAGGAACAAACCCTTGTCTCTTTCTCTGCGACCGCCACCAATTTGGTGGGGTTGACGTTGGGGCACCCCACCATCCAGTGGGGTAGCGGAGGGGTGGATGGTGGTGCTTACGGTGGGGTCTGCACCTAGATCAGTGCGTGAGCAACATCCGACCCCACCGCCGGCACCACGGCTGCCCCACCGTGAACCCACCAAATAGTCGTTCACCCAACCATGACCCCACCTCCACCCCACTCTTACCCCAGCACAACCCACCCTCATCCCACCGCACGAAAATACGCCCCATCGTTGCTCGTTTGTCGTGGAAACCAAATGTATTAAAAACAAGAAGCAATGAAAGCCATTATAAAAATGAGATATGTATATACACAGCCAATGTTACAGTAATAGGATGATTAAAAAAATTGTACAGGGAACAACTTCCGTGAAAAAAGGGATAATTCAGTCTCCGAGGGAAAAGCGTACCTGAAATTGTCGTTTCAAGTTTCTAATTGCATCAAATCGTTTATATCTGTACAATGGGGTTCATGCTCTTATGAATCCCCCTTTTCATTTGATACATGAAAGACTCAAAAGGAAGCGCGGAAAATGTATCAAGAAGACCGTAGTTATTACACTAACCACGGTCAACCCGATGATGCTGTAGTGGATCTAAACGCTATATACAATTCAGGTGTGAATACGAAATCCGGTGACGAAAAATGAAAATAGCTGACTCACAGTAGTTCGTGAAGGTGCGTCATTTAGAGTTCCACCACAGGGAATGAAGTATTCAATTGATGCAATCTGTCGTATAGTTCCCAAGTAACTTTAAAGGTCACAGCAAAAATAATTCCGATGATAGATGAGTTCGGAGATACGCTGAAATAAAGGCCGGTTCCGTTAGTCGTTAACTCTCTCAAAATCTGTACACACGTGATACTGAATGCAGAGAGAGGGCACAGTGTAACATGCAAGTCAGCTGTTTACACGCTGATTGTCCGTTACAACTGCGGACCAACTTTGGGGCAATGTGGAGACACCGGGAGACAGCGTTCATTCGAAGTAGAGGTTTCAACGAGTCCTGTAAAAGGAAACAACGAGAAAACAATTATGAGCCAAAGGCCCAATAAGCCATGCACGAGGCTTACACAAACGAAAATTAAAACGGCGTCAACAACACAGCAGCACGGAAAGTGGGTTTCCTTTCATACAAAAATTTCTGAAAATCCAATGATATGGGAGTTTTGTCAAGTTTAAGTAAAATGGCACAAATAATGTCGCTGAAAATCTACAGAACATGACATTTTATTTTGTTTCGCATAATAGTTTTCGGACTTAGCACAGTGACACGTGTCCTGAAGAGATGCTCAAATGTTCGCGTGCTAAGCAACCCATATGTGTGGGCACATACGTAGAAAAATACAGACAAACGTCCACAAACACATT
>LUCH01002498.1:0-22506 GCA_013368495.1 Paragonimus heterotremus
GTGACCGCAAAAGTCGCTTCGCCTGAGAATCCGTTTATCGAGCAAACTCCCGTGTAGGTCATGTCAAAAATCAAACCACAAACACGTACACTCATTTGCACGTCAGACATGCATTCACATACATTATTGTCATTCGCCTTGATGGAACTTCTGCCGTAGCGCGTACACACTATTCCGATAATCTCTTCTTGCCCGTCGTCTCCGTGGCGTTCGGAGCTTGCCCTTTTGTTCGTGAATGTTGCCTGTGGGTAACATACTACTTGTGAATGGTAGACTGCTCACAGCGAAACTGCCTGTCATATAACAGTAGCTTTTGCCTGTGTACATCGACCAAGACCATCTTCAAAATGGTTATGATATTGTCCCTGCAATTGTGAAATCATTTTTCCTTTTGTGTTTGCGTCAACCAACGACCTTGGCTTCTGATAAGTGGACATAATTTTAGTAACGGAACAGACTTGATTACAAACTGAATTCAACGGCACGTCGAATAATCCCAGTTTATCAATCCAGTCTGTACCTAATAAATTCAAATTAAGATCCTTTACAATGTAACAGATACCAATAGCATAGAAATTGCCAAGTTGAACCTCACATTTTAACTTTCCCGCGAGTGAGATTTGAGTCCCTGAGGCTTCCCGTGCCACATGATCGGTCTGGACGTATGCCGGTCTGTGTAAATAATCCCATGTTTTCCCTGAGATAAGTGTACTGTCAGAGGCCGTATCCACTTGTAGGCGCACTTTCGTACCTTTCAGAAAGATGTTAATATCTCTTGTTACTTGAAATATCACTATCAAATGCGGCGATTACAACGTTAGATCGACCGTCATAATAAGTCGACCTCTCTGTGGGCCCTTGTAAACGCAGTGATGATAAAAAAATGTTCTTTTTCAGGCTGCAACTTACAGTTGAGGTGTTTCTTGACCTGAACATGTGTGTTAAACGGAGGCCATTTTTTTATTGGGCAATGTAGTTTGTAAAAATCCATTTGATCGTCCCATGGGAAACATTTGTCAACAACCTTAGTGTTAATGTAAGGTCACAAAATGGACGATTTGAGGTGACCGACTATCCATTGTTAAAAGGCACGAATTACTGTCAACGGTTTCCAATGATACGTGGTTGCCTAAATTCTTAATCTCATGTTATTCCAAGGGAATACTTGGTGTACACCGATTAAATGTAGTGTAAACTATCACATCGCGACGACGCATGTCCGTCTTCAGTTTTGTCCTTCACTCGCGTTGCTAGTTGACAACTAAGTTCGTTTGCTCAGAAGCCGGCTCTTAAAAAAATGTGGTAGTCTAGCAGAAAAAATAATCATAAGTGTTTTGAGCCTCATTAGAAAAATACTGTGGCTCGGACCACCGTTCAACTCAACGGTGACATCGAGTATCCTAGAAGAAAACGCTCAGCTGGCATGCAGAATATGTGATTCAACCTTCACAAGCTGTACAGCATGAGTAGCTGACCAATTGATTGCGCATTCCGAGCATTCCGAAATACGCGCCGGCTAACTGCCGCAGTGCTCACGTAATCAGTTCATCTAATGTGGGATATTTGGCGGAGATAACGATGATCAAACACAACAAGTCTGTTAACATCTTCCTTGCAAACAGGTAACGTTTCCGAACCATAAAGCAAAATGGAACGCACACAGGCATTATATACCCTTCCTTTCAGCGACAACCGAACGTCTTTCCGACGCCACAGATGATGCAACTTGGGAAAGGCAACTCGTGTCCTTCCTATCCTCGCTGATATCTCATCAGCAATATTACGGGTTGACGAGATAGTGCTACCCAAGTATGTGAAATTGTTCACAGTCTCAAACGAATTACCTGCAATGAAGAAAGTGGGAGTGGAAATGCCTCAGTCTTGAAGTGACATTTTGCACTTTGGAAGTGCGAAGCGTATTCCATACAAGCCATCTCGGTCACTCAACGTGTCCAGCATAGTCCGCATGTTTTCTGCAGAGGGGCTAAGTAAGACAATGTGGTCCACATACTCTATGTCGGTCAACCAAACGCCAGGAAGTACCTCAACATCAAGCTCCCTGGATTCCTAAAGCGCATTTTCTAGAGTGTCGGTCATGACAATGTCGAACAGGGAGGGGGATATCGGACACCCCTGACAAACACCACTAGAAGTGATGACCACCCGGGACGATTGTCAGTAAACTCTCACCGTGCTTGCAGAATGAGCATACAGTGGTCTTAACAGATTCACATATTTTCCTGGAACTTCTTCGTGAAGAAAGGAGAAAGAACAAATGAATTTTGATAGTTATAAAGAAACTTGATAAATGTGATAAACAGCGGCTCATAATTTTGTTTTGTCCGCAACATCCAACCAAAACACAAGCCGCATATTTAAAGGGTCACTGAGTGGCTTCATCTACCCATTTACGGTTACGAAAAACTAAAGCTCGCTAGTTTTCTGTTAAGTGGATGTGCTTTTTTCATGCTGCATTACATAACGAGAGAGTGGATATTAGCGGACCGAATTCATCCGGTGTGTTAACACCAACTCTGTTGAATGCAATATGGTTCGAGGGGCGTTATCCTTGTATACAACAGAGAATAGCTTCGTAACTCGTTCAAATTAGAGCTCAGTGCATAGTCGGTGATTACGTAGATTTAGCCAATGAGTGTGAAAAGGACACCGATCCAGTTTCAACCAAACTTCATATCTAGCTGGCACAATGTGTAGGACGCCTACTACTTCTGCAAACATACTTTGTCCATGATTGCATGTACTTATGTACGTAACTGGCCTGTTTATCATTGACTTTACTCTGTGTACCACGTTAATAGTCAGGAATAATAAAAGAACATCATCTACATTTGATCGCAGCTGTCGCATTCCCATAGACTATCCAGTCGGTCCCCTTCGAAAAGAAGCACTAGACTCGAGTTTCGCTCTCATTAGAGCTCGTCAGTAGTGCATATCATCGCCATTGCCGGGACTTGAACCACGGACACGCTGTTCATGAGGCAACCGTGTTTAGCACTGCACCACTGACCTCACATTAGGCACGACCGAATTGTCATATGTGAACGCTCAACCACTTTCGCTGGTGGTTCTAGTCTCGTCAGTGGCGAGGACGTGCACTACTGACGAGCTCTAATGAGACCGAAACTCGAGTCTAGTGCTTCTTTTGGAAAGGGACCGACTGGAAAGTCTATGGAAATGCGACAGCTGCGATCAGTTGTCAGTGATGTTCAAATTGAAATTAACCAAATCTCCGACTACTTATCAGTAAGGTAAAAGAATTTTCTATTTGTGTGAAAGGGAGAATTGCTCTCTGTGAAATTCACCAGCAGCTGATAGGTAGGTTGGAACCATTCTCGGGGAAATTCGTTCACTCGCATGAGCTGCTTTTATACGTATTTGAACACAAAACAACTACATTCTTGTACTCTATGCAGCTACTTTCCAGTTTTTTAAAAAAGCAAGCACAATGAAAATGAGGAGCTTAGACGAAGGTAGAAAACGTTTGAGTGTGAACAACGTAAAAGTCCGAACAATGCGAGCCAAAATTGCGCTCCTGTGCTTCTGGGGCTTCATTCATAAAAGCTTCCATGTGCATAAATTTCCGCCTGCTTGTTTAAAACGCTTGGTTTGCGGGAGCCACAAATGCTCCTCATAAACGCGTAGTGATCACCACTGATATATTTATAAGATTCATTGTAGTCCACTGGTCTTATAAACCCAAGAGCAAACATTTTACTTATTCTGTCCGTTGAAGGTCCAGGGCAGTAATGTCCCGAAAACCATTGCCCCAAACCGTATGATAATGAAGTTGACAGCAAAATTTTTCCCTATTACTGTTTTTGGGAGTGTCCTCGCTCTGGTTAATGGCCATCCAGCCGACCAGTCGGTGACAAGCGCAAACAATCTGTTTCTTCAGACCAGTCACTTGAAAATAAGACCCACTGTACACTGATGAAGATCGCAAAAATGATTATCCTCTGACGCTTGAACCCAGATGTCAGCAGTTGGTGTTACTTGTTTCTTTCGCGCCACCCATGAGGAAAACGAATCCGAGCTGGTCCTCGTCCTGGAGTTGTCGCTGGCCTGACCATCAGAAGTGTAATTTAGTCAACGCACTAGCGAAAAACGTTCGCTGTATAAATCTTTAGCCTTCAGATTGAGTGGATTGGCTACGGCAGCCAGTAGTCAGGGCATTAGTTACTTACAAGTGTAGACTCAGGGGTTTTAATCTCTGTACACTGCTGTTTTTCATCCCTTCTAAGCATCACGAGGTCGCGGTTTTCCAGTGATACAAAGCCTCAATTCACGCCTCGTATATTACTAGGATCAGGGTTTTTCTTTTAAGGATGAGGGGTTTTGATCACCAGGTTGGCAATCCTGATCGTAATCCCCATGGGAATCGGAATCTAATTGGCTCACAAAAGGTAAAAGACTATCAAGGTGCACTACCAGAAATCTAGTCTGGAGCAGTTTTGGCTTCAACCAACGGCAACAACTCTCAACACTTTACAGCAAAAGTTCATCTGGACTGATGAGCCAACCGTGTAGTCCGTAGCAAGGTGGGAGTGAGGAAGATGAGTGTTACCTTCCCTCATTTTGAAATACCCCGTTTATTGTGTTCTCAATAGAATTTTCCTCCATCTTTCCCTTCCCTTGCACACAAGGACACACGTTCACCTCAAGTAGAAGACACTTACGTGCATAAGCTGGTTTTTTATTGTGTCCGGGGTTCAACTTACCTTCATTTACATCTCAGTTAACCATGTAACGATGCTATTTACTTCAACGACAAACGGTTACTGCTGCGAGCTACCTTAGGTGTCCATAGAATTGCACAACGATAACAGGGGTGCAAACAGTATGCCGTTCACAGAGAATATTTCAAGTCGATTAAACATGAGCGATCAGCGACTACAGACGCAAGATGGCATAAACGAAAGACCGTAGGTTCAGGCGGATATGCAGACCACAAGTATGGACACACTCAGAGAGCGACATGCTTCGTTGTACAGTGATACAGTCAGGAAAGTCAAACGGAATCACGTAGATATGGTCCTACTAAATGAATCAACCATTATTCCACTCGTGACACTCCTCTGATTACCCGGTTTGATGTACTTGGACAGTCGGATTGATTTTTCCAGTCTGCCAACTGCATATCACTTGTTATTTACAATGAACGTGTCTAGTGAATGTGTGACACCGTGAAGCTTCTTGACAAGTCTGGATGGATGCTTGGATCATGGTACGCATTGATAGAAGCTACGAAAAAACAACCGGAATTGCGACCATAAAACTGCTTTGTCGAGACATGTTGAAGCATGTTCACCTCGCTCACCCATGTATCAACAGAACATGAGAAGTGATATTATGGTAGTGATGATTAGGCGATTTTGAGTTTGCGCGTCAAGCGATTAATCATGTAAATCTATTAAAATTCGTCAAACCTGAGAGCCGATGACCATACGCGAAATCCTGCATAAATCTAGTGAGAATATGGTGATCACATTTCTGCAACAAAGAGAATATATCTGCCACATAACAACGTGTTGACTTACCGTTTACATTGTGATCAGTTTGCCACTGCAAACTATATATTCAACGGGACCGAGATGTCAAATCGTCTGATGCGTTATGACTGAGGAATTATCTTCAGAAATCCAGTCAAAGTTTTAAGGATTTGTGGGAAAGTGGGATGTTGTCTACCGTCCAATTAAACCTTCTCACGATCAATCTAACTGAGAGTCTGAAGCTACATTACAGGAAGTCAGTATGAGCTTCATACAATCCGACACCATGAAAAATGCTGTGTAGCGAACAAGCTCTTTTTCAGTGATTCATCATCAGGCTAAATAAATAAAATTTATATCACAAATTTTACGGAGGTATTATTAAAGGGGGTAAACGAGGAACGGGTGATTAATGAGGTCAGTTTGATGTATTTAATCTAATGATGAATCACTAAAAATGAGCTTGTTCGCTACATAGTACTTCTCACGGGGAATTTTTACGCGATCTAAACAATCCGATATCACTCGAGAACATCCTCATCTATTACTCCAGTAACGTAGTACAATAAACTGGTTGTCTGCCTAGATCTAAGGTTTATTTTCAGTTCACGGGCCTAAACATTAATGAATTCTTCAGCAATAATATTGTTACTGGAAACACAGGAACAGAAACGACTGTAAACTAATCGTCGAAGACAGATGATGATACGAAATTTAGAATAGACACAAGCGGTGCATTTCCGGTTTCGTCTACGCTGTCTTTTGTGATAAACTTTAAACATGTCTAACTGAGCATATAAAGAATTGTTTTTAACCCTCGGTGTAAATATATCAGATCGTTGAGGAAACCATCCGAAACGACTCAGCTCTCGGGATAGAATCAATTGTCGGACAAATGATACGCTGAGGCGAATGAAATTGTTCCTGCAGCTGGTATTAAGCTGAACTGTACTCAACGCTTTCAGGTTCCATGTAGAAATCAAACTTCTGGGGATAATAACAAGTACTGAACTAGCACGAACCAAACGCTAGTCTTGATGCAGTAAGAATAGAAGACTGAGAGCCGTGGATACAGTCACGACTTCGTTGCATTTCGGGTTACCGGCAATTTTATGGGTGACAAAATGTTGGACAGTCAGCTTGGGAATATTAGATAGACCGGCAACAATCAGCGTGAGTTCTCCTGGTGCTCGAACTGCCAAGGGCTCGCTGCTTAACATTTTTCGGCGCAATGGTAGCAAGATTGGCAGAACACACCTAATTGGCTGTAGTTCCGTCGTTACAGCCGACGGTCACGTGGCCGTGACGTGCTGTCGTTTGCCAATTGTCCGGCGACAGCCAGTAATCACCACATTCCATCAACGGCATGTAACGACAAGCCTACTTTAGTATTATAGTGTAATATAGGTCCAACAGCAAGTTGAATGAATAACAATCAGATTGGTTCCCCGGAATCACAGACGTTCCGCATGGATCCACTTTAGGATCTCTTATTGATTCCTATGGTTTTCGAACTACCCGGTCGCAAAGCCTTGTGGATTCTGATTGATAAAGGTGGATATATAAGTAAATTTGTTAATTTACTTGAGATGTTGCGCGTGAATATGGAGTGTGAGGATACAGTCATGAGTTTACCTCTGATAAGTTTGCCCTTGTCAGTTGTGTGAAATAGGTTTACGTCTCAGCCCTCCTACATTTTACTGCTATGTTAACAGTGGGTTTTTGATATGTGAAGAACGGTGTTCAAGTTGAATGTCGCACTGGCTTTTGCCTACTGAACAGTTCAATCTTCGGATTATTAAGTCTTCCGTGCGACCTAATCATTCGCGTGAAATTGTTCACAAATGAGTGTGTCCCGTTTGTGCCCGCCCAACAAGAACTGAAGTGACTAACCACGTTTGTGACTTTGGCATCCGAATTTGGACTGGACACCAACACAAGTAAGTCGTTTTCATCCATTCAACTTTCTTCGGATGGTGATGAAGAGGTTGCAGCGGGAATTTATATCAACAGAGACATGATGGATAGCTGCGCAGTTTTCTGTTACTCGGGTAGCAGTGTGTCGACAAATCCGTCCGTGGATCGGCAGTTGCAAGCTTGTGTGGCAAAGACTAGCCTTGCTTTCAGACGTCTTTAAAGATGTGTTTGGAATAAATGCTACCTGAAGATAAAAACCAAGCCCTTTGTCTACCACTCACTCATGCTGTTCACTCTACTTTATGACAATGAACCTTGTGTTATCAGAGTGTATGGTATCCGAACGGCTTTCAATTATAGTGTCTACGGCACGTTTTGAGTAACCAATTATCGGGCACGGTTCCGAACGTTGAACTACTTCTGCGATCCGACACGAATGGAGTTGAATTTACATTGACGCTCAACCAGCTTTATTAGCTGGGACACATCTGTGAAATTCTTGACAAACAGAGTTCTAATCAACTGCTGTACGCAGAGCTAAAAGTAGTTAATCGAAATCCTGATGACCACAATCTCAATGAGCGACGTTTGTACGGTTGTTAACTCAAGTGCTCTGTTTGGAGAGGATTTATCAGTGCCATAGGTTATGACGAATGCTATCGTGAATACGCTGACTATCTCCGACTGATAGGTCGTCAGTGTATTCACAGTGGACTGTCAACGAAAAGACGGCAAGTGCGTTGGACATTAGAGGGCTAAGTTGTTTTAGTACACCAGTTAAACGGTCAACATTATATATATATATATATATTCAGTGTAAGCCAATGGTGGTGTCGTTTATTGGCTGCCGTTATCTTGTTCCGATTAATGTGACAAGCTAATATGAAAAACAACGTTGGCGAATCTTGTTTCTAATCGCGACTGTCGGTTGCAGTGATACAGACAGTGCGAATAAAGATGGCACTGGAGTGACAAAAATTACTCCACCTCGCAAAGTAACCCAGTTTATACACATTAGCTGGTATCTTGCATGTAGCTTATATTGCTTTTGCTTTGCTGACGTGATCTGATGGACTACCTTGTGTGGAGTAATTTAATCTACTATCCTTATGAAGATCTTACTAAGCATTGCTGACATGATGTTTGATGCATACACCCATTCACCTCTTCTCTCTCCATATTCTGTACAATGTTTATTAATCTGCCATACCGAACACAACCTTGTGAATGCTGCCTAAAGTTGAACAGAAGTTAGCGACGGTTAGTTCAAAATGAGTGCCCACACGTAAATGAGTATTCAGTCCAGTTTGTGCGCTACGTACTTACCATGCTGTCTGCTCCAATCTACTTTTGTGTGTCCAAAATACCAAGAACAATAAATGAGGTTTAAAACTGTGTGGAGAAAGGCTACTGATGTAGCAAAGAAAATGCTAACCGCTCGCTGTCATGTTGGGTATGTTCCTTAAGTAATGCACTGAAAATACCTCCACAGATTTGGAAATAAATAACTTTCCTGTACTGAATATAACCTCGATACAAATCCTAACAAGGTGAACACAGTTAAGTTGAATGAACTGGCGAAATTGTTGCACATTTGAGTGAGAACAAGGTGTGATCCAAAGTTTGCTTATCGCTATGATGGTTTTGTCCACCGAAAAGTGCTTGGCTTACGACAATCATAAATGTGGACAACAGATGTGTTGTCCCTGTAAATTCTTCGAGACTATTTTATTGTATTCCTACTCAAAATAAGTAATGTGTACTAATGAATGAACACTTTATGTACATTCGCACAGTGGTGCGCGAATAGTCCGTGTATTGACAAAGAACACATGTACCCGTCCATATGATCTTGTCGCGATGTGTATCGCTTCATTCCAATCGATGGCACTTCAACAAACTAACGACTGACAACAGCCTATGGACCACTCTGATACGTAAAACAGTGTGTGTCCGTCAAGTCATCCTACACCGCCATCGTTGGTGATGGACTGCACATGGCACCAGCTGTGGTCACGCTTGATTACAAAGTACACCCGAACATGATACACCTTTGTCTAATCAATCCAAAGGTGATTATACACATTTGGTGGCCTGAACCAGAATCAGTGAAGAACTGTATGAACTAGGTTTTCTCAGACGCAGTATGTGCGTGTATAAAATATAGTTTCACATACTGAAATGGAATCGTCATGTTTGGCGCTGAATTTTGCTTAACGGAACGTGCAGTACACGTAACCCACTTTTATAGTCCACATTCTCAACAAGGGCAGTACATCAGTGACTGTTACAGCGGTTTAATTGTCATTCGGTTATAGGTAAAAACAAAACCCAGCTCTGGACTGTATTAAAAGACATGGGGTATAGATCAGGATTGACGCTAGAACAACCAGGTCGTCTACTGGATATGCTTAAGTTGGAAACTTAGTAGTGTTTGCAGTTCGCTCGTTTAAAGTTCTCTTCAACCTTTTCGTTATGTTGTCTATTAGGATCCCTCGAAATGTGGTCGACGTCCAACACTTGACGTGCTCTGAGGGTCAGATATGGAAGTCGTACTTTAAAGTAATTCAACATGTCACAGGGTATTTCACTGACGCAGTTCTTGCTTTTATGTTTCTTTGTCTGAATCTTCAAAACATAGCTCTTTTAAAATGCTCCTCCATGTGTATTATACACCTGTAAATATTGAACACAACAACAAGGTATAAGAATAAGTGACAGGATCTCATAATGATTTCGGGGAACAAGTCAAATTTCTGAGCAACCAATAAAGCTACAAATGGTTTGACAGCTTTAATAATTTAGAAGAGACCCAACTGCGAAAAATCTGGACTTCGGCTGGGTTCGAACCAGCGACAAAAACAACTTATCAGTAGTGCAGTGTCAATACTCATCGGTGATGTTGGTGGATTCCAACGTGCACTGATTAAGAAATCCTGTTCGAGCAATCAATCCACTTCATCATTTGGTAGATTTAATATGACACAGTTGGTTGAATACGTAACTAGGTCAAAACGTGAATTTTCTGAGATCCCGGTGTTGCTTCTCGGCTCAAGTGCCACAGCAATTGACATATGTTGTTTCTGTCACTGGTTTGCATCCAACCGATGTCTAGATTTTTCCTAATTGGGTATCTTCTAAAAGAGCCGCAAGTGTCAAAGAAGGAAACTCCAGGCTTTACTTGGGGGGTTCCGCAAGATCTGTGTATCGCGCAATGAAATAAGCTAGTTCGTTTATGTACAGAAAGACAGAGAGTTTAGTCCCTCCTAATTACCAGGAAATCCAGCCACTCTCTAACTAAATGAGGCGTAACCTTTATCAAATTTTGGCATAACATGGTTGCCGGTCAAAGTCAAATACTTAAATCAGTTGTAGTATGTAACCAGAATGTAAGAGCACACAATCACCGTTGAGTAGTTCTCACGTGTACGCACCCGCAGTGATCTTAACCAACTTCCATTTTGACAAAGTTTATCGATTTCGTAGGCATTCTCGCACATGATTACATACACAGCCAGTTTCATCCCAGGCATTAGCTTAAGACATATGATACAACACAGTGGCTTCTTCAGGACTAACAGGACAACGAGACCGTACACACGAGTAACTATAACTTGCCTAGGTCTCATGTGAGTCGGTGAACAGGTACTGCACCAATGTACGTCGTTAATCCAAGTTGGATTACACGGTGATTTCTTCTTGTAGCTCACTATATCGTCATCTACAGGATTCCTTCCAACATATGAATAGCACACAACGGATTCCCGCTGAGCATTAGTCTGTCTGAATTAGTTCTGTAAGTACACTTACTTTATTCGGTAGTATTGCGTTTTATTTACCAATCTGTGATGTTACTTAAATGTTTGGCAAGTTTGTTGTTACTACTCACAGAGTATTGTAATTAACACTCCTGTAGTTTACCTTGTAAATCCGATACGTTTGTTATCTCAAACACTGCCACTATCTCCCTCTCAATATATGTATATATATACATATGTATACATTTACTCATTTTTTCTGCCCCCCCCCCTACAATAAGTATATTTCCCGCCACTTCAGTTTCCTTTTGTTTGTTTAGTCTCACTGTATCTGACATTTGTGTGCAAGTCAAGAGTTCTGTTAGTGCCACTGGCGTCTGTTTTTTGAAGTTTTGGAATACTGACCTAACCAACTGATTTAAGTTAACGGGGACACAGTTTCAAAACAGAGATAGTACTCAATATTCTACCATACTTTCGCACATATTTCAACACTACCAGTTGTAATAGTGCAGAAAGCGCGTGACCTTGCCACCATATTCACCCACGTTGTCCAAACGTACAACCGCATCGAGACAACATTGATGGAAAGTTAACTGATGACATGGTATTCCGATATTTCTTCACTTAAAGCCCATCTACCTTGTTCCGTAACATTCTGACCTCCGGAGTACATGTGTCGTTGAATGAATTAACTGATCTGGCTGATGACAGCGTGTGAGTTTGCAATAAACGGTAAATTTCTCTTTCATTTTTACATTTTTCCGGATGTTGCGACAAATTTTGTTACGCCAAACTGACGTGGTCACTACTAATTTGAAAAATGTGGAAATGACACGAATATAATGGAGTGGTAGCCGTGATCGACAATCGCAATCTCATAGTGCTTCAAAATATCGATCCGATAATCTCAACTACAAACTTTGTTAATATCATTCCAAGTTTAGTACAGATTCTGGTAGGTGTAACCGGCGTTTTCAGTTCAAACCACAGAGCTGGTCTGGAAAATACCAAGGCAGCCAATTGTGACGAAAGTTGAATATATAGCTTCGCTTCTTGTTATTGTTTATTTGTCATACAGTTCTTATCCAATTATATATTTCTATTCAGTTCTGGAGCAAACTTCTAAATGGTCATTTTCATTTCCAGCTATGAAACACATGACAACAAAAACCTTATCCTAACTGCCGCCAATATCACAACGATTAACACGAACTGACAAAAGTTTACCGACGCCTCACCACGGAATCTGTTCTCCTTTAACACAGGTTTTCACAAATGCTGGCATCCCAAAAGCCATCACTGGTGTTGATTTCCTGTTGCAGTTCAACTTGATCCTAAATCTTGGAAATCACGGTTTGATTGACGCTATCATTAATCAGCCAGTTAAGTGTGATTAGAACCACCATGATTGTCCACTGTCAATAAGAACACATCAAGAATTGATATTTTCCGTTGGTGAACATTGAAGCCGAAGTATGGTGATAAGGCAGAAACGGTTTACTCAAACTTCTTGGGTCTTGATTTACGGGAAATCCGCATGCAGTTTAAATGGAAACACCCAGAGAAAAATAACTTCAAGCATAGCTGGTGCTGAGGTTGTCAGTTCAGTTCCTTTAAGACAGGTTGCTTGAAGAGAGCTGGTCGAAATACTACTCGTAGCTACCTCTTTCCACTGAAGAACCGAAGGAAGAGTTTGCCGTCGGAGGGTTATCAACGGAAGCCTCCTGGTTTCGACACGGAGTTTGTCATAACAAATTGCCAATTAAGTCTTATAAGTATCTTCCAACTCCACTGTTCACCAATTAAAACAAACAACTCACAAGTTATGCTCATTAGTAGTGGGTGGCAACGGTGTTTTTCTAGTCATCGATGAGAGAATCATTGTGCGCTGACAGGTCCGTACATTTGCAAACCGACTGAAATTAGCTGAGGAAAGGTTGCGGTATGTTACGTTCAGAACTTCCGTTGATTTGACAGCTGACTGCGCCGGGAATGCACAGACAATTAATATTGATGTTGTCAATGTTTATTGAGAATTGGTACTTCCAGTTCTGTGAGCATGCATCAAGGTATGCATGGTGCTGATGAGACACAACTAGGTCGAGATAACTGTCCATCATTTCGCTGATGGTCACTGGGACCAACTATTTGCAAAACTCTTTGCCAACTCCTTCAGGAGCCACGGTCAATGCTTGTTCGTTTGTAGACCAACCACAACATGGTTGATCGATTTGAGCTTATGAACGGAAAGAATGTGCAATATCTATGGAAATTGAGAGATTTGATTATTGTGGTACAGCATTGATTTTAAGGTTTAGATGGCTGTAGTGTTTGCCCCGTTACAAACATCATTTTGGTTGCTGACATTCAGCTACACATTTGAAAACGGTTCCTGTTTTTAATTTGGAACATGCGTGCAGGCTTAGATAGGTTTCTTTAGATCCGTCCTAGTATGTTTGTACACACGTACAGTCATACACCTACTCACATGTGTCACTATCTGTGAGCATACCTTTCATCATTCGAACATTCTGTTACCATGCTGTATACATGAGCACTCACTTGAAACGATATCTGTTTGGTGGGATGAAACCCAGTTTCGTTCGAAGTGGGTGCTGTGGAATACGTGTCTTTTGAGCAAGTGCTTATATAGCTTGAAGCAGTGGACGCTAGGAGCATCTACTGATTCTTGGGAGGGAGTAGCTTTCCAGTGGCATGTCCATAAAATAGCTGCCATCTGTGGTAGTCTACTTTAAAGTGTGTTGTCCAAAGCTGAAGGTTTTAGACGTTTTAAATAGTTTACAGATGGATGTTTTAGAATGTGATGGGTCAAAGTTTAGTCACTTCTCCTTCTTTTATACCAAAAGGGAAACGACTCCAGAATGTCCGGTCATCCCAAATGATCACAGGCCAGTGCCCCGCTTATCTGCCTGACATCGAGCTAGTGTTTTGAGCCACGAACGCTGATGCTGCACGGGTTACCTATTCAGAAAACCAATACATGGGTTATGTGTTTCAACATAACAATAAACAAATCCACTCATATGCACATATTGGTCCCGAGATGTCCTGATTGCCACAGCTGTCAATGCTTATTTCACGTATGTACCAGAAACAATTTCCGTCCAAGCTGCGCTCCAATGTTTCTTCTTGTATTTGCCCCGTGGTTACTTCAATGTCAAAATCCATGCTCCTGCCTAATTATTAAATAGTAATGGTGTGAGTAGCACAGTGCGATCGCTCATCTTCACCACACTAGTTCTAGTTGTAGACAATCTTCAGCAAAATATGGACAGCAGTTTCGAACGTGTGCCTGGAAAACGGGACAGACAGAGGAACTGTTTATAGTTTGAAACAGAGATGTAGGACGGGTTCCCGATGTTCCCGTGTGCAAATAAAGTCTGGTAATTCCTTTTAGTGCCAGGGATTCGCAGAATGATTTTAAGCTCAGATCATTCGAACTGTGTGTCTCAAGGCCATTCTCAGGTTCTACCTTAAGAAGTGTACTGTTTGTATTGTGTACATATGGGGGCTTATGGCGCAAACACAGGAACTTATACTTGAGTTTGTTGAACCGAAGCATGTTAGACTGTGCCTATTCGAAGACTTCACGTCGAGTTGCAATTTGAGTGCATCTCCATATTTTTGCGTCGTTTATGTATAACACCAGGAGTGTGTAGACAATTTGGAGTATACCATTAATGAAGAGTGTGAACAGAAGCGGAGGCTTGTGAGGCTTCGGTTCGTGCACGGCTTTCCTGTTAGTAAACTCCGTTGATTCTTACTGTTAAGTGCCTGTCAGTTAAGTGATCTACTAGACAATCAAAAGCCTTACAGTGGCTGCCTGAAATGTGTAGCTTGGCGTTGAGCGTTGTTTGATCGGTGTTGTAAAAACCTTTCGTAAATCCATCATATAATGAGATTGGACTGGAGCGGGTTCCTGATTGTAGCAAGTTAATGAGAATCGACGCACAAGCTGATGCAAGTGGAATTATGGCGGGTCGGTGTCAGCCAACCAAAAAAAAAGGCGAACAGCGGTTACAACTAACTTGTTTGTGAGAGTTGGTGGTTAAGAGAAGTTGTTTAGATGCGTGTCAGGTTTAAACAACCGAAATGTTTAAGGCAGATTTGTAGAACGTAGCACCGGACGGGCCAATCAAAACGCATCATGCCTGTCGTCTTACAGTACTCGTAAACACTGATGTCTACTTCTGAAAAATAACATGGTTTTTCTAATAAACTGACATTGTTTATCGCTGCTCAGACCACCGTTGTTCCAATTTTCTCGACCCTATGGTCCAATAAGTGACACCAGAAGATCACATCTGTCTTCAAGCTCTCATATGCTGTCATGAATCAATGATCACCAGTCGTGAGCATATTCGTGTCACAAGATCCACCTCCTTCGAACGCATGCTTTTTATTGGCTACCGGTACATTTCTCTACAGTTGACACCTAAAGCAATCGTCTATGTGACCCTCTACCACCTCAAAGACTGAACAGAGAAAAGAAAGGTGGCGGTAACTGACTGTATTCATTTGTACTCCCCCCTTATACACCGGCTTAATGTTGGTACTTTTTCGCTATTGAGGTACCTTCCTAGTTTGTAAAGTGCTGAATTGTATGCAGTAAGGGCTTAGTGAGTGCATCAGCACAAGTTTGATGAACAGAGTGACATGTACCATATGTATCGCAAGAGCCTCCTGTAGCACGTCGAGCCTTTCTGAATGATAATCATGAAGCTGCACAGCCATATTGACATCTGATAACTTTATCTAAGAGATCGCGATAGGACAATAAGAGAAGGCCAACCGTGTCATTCATCTTCTACTTCTACTCAACGGTGTGCAGTCTGATGATGTCTTAACTAGTGTGATAAATGGTGTTGTATAATGGTAATGTAACATTTGCGATAGACGATTCCAATCGATCACCACGATACGACAGAAAACCTAATGAATGTTTCAGATCCCATTCTGGCTAACATTTTACTTTGACCTCGTTGCCACTGTGAGTACACGAAGGTTGGTGAGCTTCTCCACAAGCCTTTCACCAAGTAGAATGTAAGTTGGACTCTACGAAGCCTTCTGTAAGTAACTGAGCAAATGATACGAATTTCAGTATGAGACTCCCATGCACCTTCCTGATGATCTACGATTATTGTCTTCACTGTTTGGCACACGCTTTTCAGTGTAGTCATACCATTTTTAGCGTTAGAACTGACCTGTGAATTAACATATTTGGGCATCTGTCGAATATAATTGGCGTCAGCGGTAAGAGAAGCTTCTTTTTCTCTGTAGGGGAGTTTCACTTTCCTCAAGTATAGTACAGCGCCCAATTTTTATTTCTTTTCGTTTTGATCAGTGAAAGACAGATAAAATGTTAGTCGGATACCTCGTTCGTTTAAAATCGTTTTGGGAACACACTTTTCTTCGCATTGTATGTTACGAAAGTTTGACCAGAGCCACCACCAGAGACGTGCGTGCGATTATCTTCGTTAATATGGGGACGTAACTATATTGACCACTGCACGATTACGCTGAGGTTATGTCACAGTCAGTTGGGGTCGTGAGAGTCTCACATATTCAAGTCGTTCGCACGAAGAAACTGGTGACGGAAGTTCGTTCTCGTAAATCATGAGTATAGAATAGAACTTATGTTTGGGGCGCATCCGCTGGTGTAGATGCAAGTGTGGAGATTGAAGGGTTCCGTTGGTGGGCCATAAATGGTTCAATAGTTAAAACCCTTTCAGTAAACTCATTCTTTTTTTTGCTTTGTAAAAATGTTGCAGACCCAAACAAATTACGCTGGTTCGTCCACGGTATTGCACATCGCTTGATAGAAATCGGATTCTCCTCCTCGTACTAATTAACACGAAAAATGTTAGTCCTGAAAATAAAGCGACTGTTCCCGTAATCGCTTTCGAGACAAACCAGAAAATGGGTGAAAAAAACAAATCTGTTCTGCTCCAACAAAGTATTTATAAAGGAGAAATTTACGGGGTATTTATATGGTGCATAACCACCTACGAACACTCTCCAATCAAAAAATCGAAAAACGGTTACCAAAAATAGTAATTAAGGTTACTGAGCCAACAATGAACATAGCGGAATAACGGTTCATTGAGACAAATCCAAATGTGCAACCTACATTTTGAAGACAAATTCAGTCTGGTTCATCGATCTTGAATTAGACGATCAAGCAAACGTCAAATGCAGCTAGAACTGGATATGGTGATAAGTAGAAAGGGATGTTGTGAATATGAGTTGAACATCAACTCATATAAGGGTTGCATTTTTCACATTCTCATAGACATTTCAGTTAACACTTTTCAAGAAGAAGCACTACACTCGAGTTTTGAACTGGCTGGAACAAACCGACAGGACACTTTATGTATCTCCTCTCAGGTAATTTGAGTACAACTCACGTGATCATTTCATGAAGATGCAGTCAGAGGTTTAATCCCGACCATGGCGAGGATATTTACTACCAACAAGATCCAAAAAGAGAAAATTGGGCATATTGCTTCTTACTGAAAAGGGCTGGCTTGGAAATTTCTGAGAACGTGGACATTATAGTCATTTACGGTTGGTATTAAACCTGTAACGAAATACGCGTCGTCATTCAATCATCGATGGAGTTATCGACACACAACATCTACGGTCTGTCTGGTATTTGACAAAGCCTACATGTGACCAGTTTATCCTGTTGAACATTTTTCATCAGTGAATGTGGTTTGGCGTTCAGATGTTAGGTGGCAACAACGAAGCCGTTCTCACCATGGCTTCCTCACGAAAACTTCGATCAGAGGTCAAATTCCGGTTGAGGCAAGAATGTGTGCTTAGAACGAGCTCCAACAAGAACGACACTCAAATATGGTTTTTTAGAAGGGTTGTTTGAAAATTTAATCGAAATGTAAAACCTGTTTTCAAGCGCGATTGTTGTTTGCTCATGCTCAAAACATTGTTTAACAAGTTTAACATTTTCCATTATTTCAACCAAACGCGGAGTTCTTATCGGGGGGTCAACAGGTATAGTTAAAATCACGATTATTTTGCTCCTTACCGAGGCAATCAAGGACTCTCAACGGTGCACAACGGTATGTGGTTTAGCATTTGAGTTTAGTGTATCGGTCGTGCCTTCTGTTGAGTCATCGAAGTAGTGATCAACTCGGCTCTCGTTTAAACACACTGACTGAAGTTCAAATCCTAGCTGTCTCAAGAACTAACACTTGTTTACTTCCTGCCTCGAAGATAACTGAAACGGAAGAAGCTTCCAGCCTTTATACAAATGCAGCTAAACAGACAACGAATATGCAAAACTACCCTCATGATCTACGATATATGGACTGAGATGCTGTCCTCGATGTTGTCCTCTTCTTGCCAACTTGAATATATAGTGAGTAAGAGGAAACCTCTCAGTATCTCACTATGAGAACCATCAATTTCGTAAACACCTACTCTGTCCAGTTTAATAACAAGATAGGCTAAAAATAACTCAAAAAATTCAGCAAACGCTCTTCACGGTACGTCGATTGAATTCTACTTTCCATATTCGGACGTCAGACTAATGTAATCTTCATCCATCAGACCCATCCAGATTCTTCTTTCGAACACTGCTGTAACAAAAGAACTGGTACTGTCAAGTTCGATATTAAGAAATTTCAACCCATGATAATGGCATTGTATTTGCTGACAATTTGGTGAAATGGCCCTGTTCATTTTACAATACTTCAACAGCAGATCATTGTTTGGCGTCCGTGGAATTGTTCATACGATGACAATAACGTTAATGGTTGGTCTGAGATAAAAACCTTCTGTAGTGCACTGGAGGCTAACTGTTGTATGTCTCACCTACAAAAGCTATCTGTTATCCTGTTTGCTTCGACTGCATTATTTTCTTTTGGCAATCTCAACTAGCACGAATCCAGAGCTCTAGAATTATGAAGTGTTCTGATAATTCTTTGTGCGTTTGCTTGCACTGCTTGAATACCAAAGGTCTAACATTTTTAGGATCGGCCATTTTCATAGCAGTCTGATATGAGGTGAACAGTGAAACTGCAACATACATCGTTAGTCTCATAATGTCATAGTCACCCGTGGATTACTTCAGCTCCAAGCAGTGTGCCTGGGAACCTTATAGTCGACTAGGTGATAGTGCATATCTGGTTCGTAATTCGTTTATTGCCTGTATGACCAACTCATGCTGGTCCAATGCACCAGGGTAGCATGGCAATGTGGGTTGGTCACACTGAATTATTGCGGTTCCTTTTCAAAACATTTCTCGTGCAATTTATTCCATTGCACATGCTATTCTAATAAGGATCTACAAAATGCGCGTCCGGCTACTATGAAATTTACGACTGAGCAATACTCAGTGGGGAGCGATCGACGTTTTGATTAGTTGCGGGCAGATCCACCAAATTGAGAAGACCGGAAAGACAATAGCCTAAACGGCACCATTTTTACACAGGAATGATATTATTTGATTGGCCCGTTCGTTTTTATGTTTCACGAATTTTCCTCAAGGAACTCGGTTCTTTAAATCTGACACGCATCCAAACAACTTGTTTCAATCGCCACTGAACGCAATTTTTGACTGATTGGCACCGATCAACCACAATTCAGCCTGAACCAGTTTGTGCCTGAGTTCTGATTGATTGAACTTTCTCCAACCAGGACAGTGGTTCAGTCCAGTCTGAATGCTAGTTGGACTATGCTCAGAGTTACCAGTTGGTTCACCTGATCGGCACTAAGTAAATAGTTCACGATAAGCTTGTTTTCGGTGATTCATCATCACACTAAATACAACACATTTATATGGGTTAATCATGTGAGAAAATATACAGTAATGAATCGAACGGATTGTTATCAGTTTCAGAAAGTTCACGTCGATTGTACAAATTATTGATGGCTGTTACGATAGCGGTCATGATTACGTAATCTGTTCGGTCCGAACGTGAACATCTGGCCATGGAAGATTCAATGTTTAGACGAAGCGTTTTTGAATACATGGTGGGGGAGAGAGCGAGCAGATGGCTTTTGCTTCTGCGATTGCCAACAGACGCTTCTTGACCCGTTTTAGTTGTAATCCATGAGTGCGATAGATAGGACGAAATGATTCATTGGGATCGATTGGGTGGTTAGATTCTCTTAGGTGCACAGCGATAGAGGACGAGCAAGATTTGGCCAAGCCCCGAGTTAGCCACACCGGATGATGCTCCCGAAGGCGTTCAGACAACCACCGTGTCGTGCGGCCTACACAACTCATTCCACAGGAACAAACAAAGTGGTATACACAATAAGGGGCAGCATGAACAGGCAGTAGTCCTTTCAGCTGAGGGCGCAAAATCGGTGTAGAATTAAACTGAACACGCAGTTTGGCTGCAAAATAGGTCTTGCTTAGAGCTATGCTAAGTTTGTTGCTTATATTGTCTGAGGCATTATCGCCCTCAAAAGGTAATGAAATACAAACAGACTTTTTCTCTACAGTGTATTGATTGTTCAACTTTGTGCTATTTGACATATGCCTGTGAACAAATTGTTCGGGATAGCCATTTTAAACTAGAACTTTAAATATGAATTGTCTTTCCTCTTCTAGAGTGTCACTAGAGCATATTTTCTTAACCCTGTATTTAGCCAGATGATGAATCACCGAAAACAAGCTTGTTCGTTACACGTCCTTCTTATGTCTAAATCGGCTATTTTCCTGCAACTCAAACAAGCCGAAGACCCCACCGTGCTAAAAGAGCTTAATAAGTGTATTAAGTTCAGTACGCAGTTGGCAGAAGCGAACGTAACCATTCGGTTCTTGGAGCAATGCGTCGACCGTTTGGAATTTCCGAAGCAATATTGGTCAATCCTGAGGCGAAATCGCATCAATATCACGGGCACTTCGTTGCAGCGTCAAGCTTTGAACGAGAAGTACACATAGACCAGCAGAGCAATTAATTCGGAAACGAAACAGAACAATGCGGCTAGGATATTGAACGAACTAACCCACAATGATGTTGTCGAATTCGAAACATGCGTTCAACAAATCGTGACCAAAATGCGAGATAAGAGGGAAGCGAAACTGCGTAATCAAATCAATCCAGTTAAGCCGAAGGCAGAATTTCCAAAAAACCCCGAACGGTACGTGCATAACTTTTCATCTTTAACACTGGATAAGCCTTCTGTTGAAGTACTATCACTAGGGCGGAAGATTTTGCTATCCTATGCGTAGACTTAAACAACTAGATTTAGAGACTCAGTTTGGGAATCTTTATGACCAATTGAGTGATCATCAGCCATCATCAGATTTGAAAGTAGAAATGTTCAAGTCCACGTTAGTCCAATCTTGTTATCAATACCTTACTCAAAAATCAGTAGTTAGGAACTTACTAACAAGAGAGCATCTATCTGCATATGTATCTCTAAGGCGAAACGAAAAGATCATAATATCCAAGCCTGATAAAGACGCAGGAGTTGTCATTCTGATAGGACTGACTGCTTGAGTAAAATGAACTCGTTGCTGGAAGATACAACCAAATTTGTAAGTATAGATAACGAGAGGGATAAAACGATAGCTATAGAAACGTCTTTAGCAAAATCGTTGCGATGTTTGAAACAGACGGGACTTATCGATTCAAGTACGTTGTCTCTAGACTTTACGGTTTGCCTAAGGTTCACAAAAGTGGAATACCCTTACGACCGTTCTTAGACATGAGTAATTCCCTATATCATGCAACTGCAAAATGGCTAGCTGGGATGTTAAAGCCTGTAAGGAGACAGATAGCGGTCCATAGTTTGAGTGATTCTTTCGAATTCGTTGAAACCTTGGAGAAGTTAAACGTGTCAGGGAAAAGAATATTCTCACTTGATATAACATCCCTATTCACTAATATCCCGCTCAAGGAGATAATTGAATTTCTAGGCGATTATCTTGTGAACAACTCTATAAACGTGGGATTACCGATAGAAGAATTGAAAAAGTTAATATATCGTTGTACCTATAATGTTCACTTCCAATTTTCCTGTAGACTATATTGACAAAAGGACGGGGTAGAAATGGGATCACCGTTAGAATCATTACTAGCTGATATCTTTATGGCAAAGGTTGAAAGTGGTGTTCTAGCGGCCACGATTAACTCGTTCACTCTTTACAAACGATATGTAGATGATATTATTTGTGTAACTGATGAAACAATTAGCCCCAAAGACATACTGGAACAGTTCAACTCAGCCCATCGAAACATTCATTTCACCATGGAGCATGAATCATCCGAAGGTATTTCGTTCTTAGACGTCATTTCCTCTCTATTCCTTCTCCAGGTCTG
>LUCH01002498.1:23349-33748 GCA_013368495.1 Paragonimus heterotremus
ATAACAATCCGTTCGATTCATTACTGTATATTTTCTCACATGATTAACCCATATAAATGTGTTGTATTTAGTGTGATGATGAATCACCGAAAACAGGTTTGTTCGCCACACGTTCTTCTGATGTCTAAACCAGATATTTTCCTGCAGCTTACGATAACTTCATCCAGTTCGTGAAAACATCCATGCCACTTGAAGTGGTTTGTGCCTTTAGACACTTTTGCAAGCTTATTTGCATCCATCAGCCATCTATGAATCTCAAATATCGCAAACTTCTTCTCAGAGTTGTTTACTATCATATTTTGGCTAGTAGTCTACCACCGACGACAGAACAAATGGATATATTTCGTAAACGTAAAACTGGGTGTCTTTTTCAGACCAATGACAAACTTTAGGCAACTATGTGGGAGATTCTCAACCAAGGGCTTGACGATGTAACACGTCACTGGAATCAAATTACAATACAGTTTGTCGGTAACCAGAAGGCTGAACACCGTATTGAGTTGAATTCTATTTATGCGGTGTGTGGAGAAAGCGTGAAGCAGATTGCACGCAAGCTTAATGTGGAACATGGGGCACGCGATCGTTCACCAGGTGATCCGTTCGAAGTTTTATGAAAAGGTTGTTACAACCGGTGGAGTTCATCGTCTGCTAAAAGCGTTGGACTACGCACATCAAAAAATGACGGTTGTGCTAATGTTATCTTGTGAAGTTGAGAAACAGCCCCGAAAGAATGTACTTTGGCTCGCCTAAAAGCATGAATTATTGAAGTCTACCGTTCGTCATCTTCATCGTTATCACTACCATATACAACCAAATATCAGTGGTTCTGATATAATCATCATCATCACAGACAGCAATACATCAGTGGTTCACACTGATGCTCAACTGACACACAACCACGAGGGAAAAAGAAACAAACCCTGTGTAGGAAGAGAGAGAAAACAGAGAAGGGGACCTAATCATTAAAAATAGCCACGTCACTATTCAAACGTACAATATCAAGACGCCTACACCTTGGAAATGAACAACCGAGCTGTAAGTGAAATTAAGGCGTCATCAGCAAGACAGCTTCCTTACGGCTTTCACTGCCACGCGTCAGTAAATGCACTCACTTCACATACAACTCGACCAAACAACCACAACGTTCACGCCACTGAGCTCGGTTAGCCGCCATCTCACCCAACGTCCCAAGCCAACGACTCTGTGAGTCGCGGGAATTCTAGCCCAGGAGACGAACCCAATCTACAGTGACCAACCCCTTCGTGAACGATTTCATGTGTCTACGCCAGGTCATCATCTGTCCACCTCGCACCTTGCGCCAGTCAGCCGCAACGTCAGCAAACAGTGTTCGGTGTGGCAAACGACTAGCTGGCATCCTTAATACATGACCTACCCGTCTGTACAAGTGTAGTGACAGAATAAAAGAACTCGTTCAACAGTCAATGCCAAACACCCGCTTCGTAACCTCCCCATTGCTTACTCGCTGGTGCCACCCGATGCGAGCGACTGAACTCAGACGTCGGTGATCAAACACCTGAAGACGGTCTACTTCTTCTACCCTGAGCGGCCATGTTTCGCAGCCGTAAAGTAATACAGCCCTCACTGTTGTCTGATATATGCGACCCCTACTTTTCAGAGAAATATCTCTCTGTCGCCATAGGTGTCTCAGATTAACCAACACCGCTCGGCGTTTTCATTCCCTACACCTCCGCCGCCACTGCTGATACAGCTTCCCAAGTATACAGATCGGTCGACAGCCTCCATAAGTTCGTTATCTAACATTAAATCTACGTAATTACAGCAATCTTTTACAAGCACTGTGAATTTTGAGGCTGCAAAACGCATTCCGAAGTACTTGGCAGAACGCGAAATTGCGTTCAGCGTTGCTTGTGCCGCTTGAAAGTTGTCAAACAGCAACACCTTATCGTCAGCATAATCAAGATCAGTCAACCTTTCACCAGGTAGGAGGTCCACACCGGCCTCATTTTAATGCTGCAGACAGTCCTCCATTATTTTGTCCATGCGGAAATTAAACAAAAATGGTGAAAGGGGATAGCCTTGACGTACGCCGCTCCTGGTGCTGGAACAGTCAGATAGTTCGCCGTAAACCCTAACCTGAGCCGAAGTATGGGAATAAAGCGTCAACAGTATGTTCACATACTTGGTCGGTACGCCTCTATTAAAACTATCATACAACCATTAGGAGAAAAGGAAACCCTATAAAGGAAGTGACGAGGATGGGGATAATCAGAATATGCAGTTACTCGTCACAGCGTGATGCACGATTACAGGATAGTCAGTTATGGAATGCGAAAAAGCATGAGCCATTATATATATGGCATTTATCGGAAAGGTTAATAAATTGGATAGTAGTTTGAGGAGACAATATTCGTGTTGCGAAATGCAGGCACAAGCCGATTTTTTGTACTATCGGTTTGCCAGTAACCATAGGAGACATATATCGCGAGATGTTAACATTTCGTTTACTCTCTTCAGTCACGAACGTGAAACATTGGAATATATAGAACATGCAAATAACAACAACGATTGGGTTTACACAAAGCGACGACTGTTGTCAGTTCCGAGGCGGACAAACTGCGTGAGTCAACAGTTTATGCACACACAGGACCGGACGGCGAGTATTGATTAACACTGCTTCGGAGAAGGCAAGCAACTTCGTATTCCGACTACGCAAAAACACTTGAAACGAATTGGCAGGGTCAACAACGTGACCTGTTTCCATGATGTACTTTGCTATGGATGAGGTCGGATTTCGTCTCATTCGCTGTGTTGCCATTGCCTGTTGCGTCATGGCGCGCACCAACCACTTAGGCATATGTTCAGCCATACTTTATCGTAGGCACCGACCTGTTCTGCCGATATAGACGTCACCGCAACTGCAAATGAACTCATAGATGACATGTGAGACAGAACACTCCGGTTGGACACGATTGTGAATAAGCCGAGCCGCACTCTTAGTTATGAATAGCAACCGCATTTCAGCCGCAGGGTATGTACGAGTAAGAGCAGATTGTAATTTTTGACTTACATCAGTTGTGATATGATCGCCTTTGAAAGGAAGGTTCAGA
This sequence comes from Paragonimus heterotremus, assembly GCA_013368495.1. Lineage (NCBI taxonomy): Eukaryota > Metazoa > Platyhelminthes > Trematoda > Plagiorchiida > Troglotrematidae > Paragonimus > Paragonimus heterotremus. Next base: position 26,439 of record LUCH01002498.1, read on the forward strand.
AATATCTGCTTCTTAGGGACCGTACTCACAGCAGTCTTGATCAGTCTTTCTGGCTTTCAACATCGATGAAATTATCAGGGTAGTCTTTTGCGAGCAACATTTGTCTAAATCTCTCCTCTCCTTGCAAGCAGTCATCGGTGCAGATCTCTCGGACTTTATGAAACAAGGTTCTCACCAGACCTCGTTTCTAAGTAACTGGTGCAAATGAGGAAAATTCTAAATATTGACCGCTCCAAGTGGCCTTACGGTGTACTGAGCGTTGTAGTGAGCCATCCTGTCGTCTAGTGAGTGAAGTGACTAGAAAAGATAAACTATTGTTTGCTTCCTCTTCGTGAGAAACGGAAAGATTAGTATGAGCAGAAGTAAAGAGGCTTTAAAGTGAAACGAAATGAATATTAGTGGTAAAAATCAAAATATCATCTACATATCGCTTATAGAGGCTGGAACCATCTATAGCATCAGATAGTTTTAATTCAGTCATTCTTAAAAATATATCTACAAGTGTTGGGCCCAATTTAGTGCCCATTGCTACACCATCAACTCGCTTATAAGATGATCCCGCAAAGTTAAAACAGATATTCTCTCTACATAAAAGCATAAGTTCCTTCAGATAATCACCTGGGAGACAAAAGGACAAACTTTGGTGAAAAATAAAATCGCACAAAAAATCAACTGTTTCTCAAGGCGGGACGTTTGTAAATAAGGAGTCAACAACGATAGAAAACATGTGAACTCACCGATACGTTCTGTAGGATTTGTACCAGTTCGAAAGAATCTCTTACACAGTGTGGGTTAAAATTCTGACGGATGGGATGTACAATGTCAACAAGCCATCTGGCAAGCTTGTGGTACGGTGAGTTGTCCATGCATTGGATTGGCCTTAACGGGACGCCACATTTGTTTTTGGAGCACCTCTCGCGATAATGTTTTCTATTGTTACTGGTGAGCTGGATCAACGGAACTCAGTGCTTTAAACTATCGGTTTGCTCAATTAAATATTCATGTAGCTCAAAGCTTGTAGTTTGAGTGGGACTGTTGTAACACGGACTGGTGGGTGTTTTAATCTATGAATGGCTTTACGGGCAAAGCCATTTTTTGTGTGGCCACTTACCAACTACAGCATTTCTATTAGCAAATATTGCAACGGGGTTCTTTACCAATGTTGGAACAATTGATAGAAGTTGGGTATCTGGTTTCAACTGGCTGTTGTGGCATCATACTATACACTGTGTGCATAAGAATATCTGTATAAAACGTTGAGGCGACAATGTATCGGTCCCGGTGGACTGAGGGAATGGTCCCACGGCTGCCAGCTGTCATCCCACCGGATGTTTTCCTCCGATAAATCTCAGGGAACGTTTACACACTTTGGATAAACTCAAAATATAGCTAAGTTTAGGACGCAATGCAGCTTCTGAGATTACTTTAGAACGTGTGCTGTCAATATATCCAAGAATAATACTTTTTATGTAGGGAGACCAAAGGATACAATTTCGAGCATCCTTGAATGCGCAGATTATCAATGGTTTTGCCACCAATTTCCTTCGTGTAATGATACTGTTGACCTACCGGTAGATCAGTGCATCACCGGTGTTAATTTACAAAATCATAGATTTAGTTGAATTCGGTCAGCTGTGACTGAAGTATTGCATATGAGAAAGGTTACTGCAGGGTACTGTTTTAAAAGAGCGGCCTCTTAGTTCGAGCGTAGTAATTTGTTGTGATTCGTTTGTCATGAAGCTGCAGATTTTAACTTTGCACAAGATGGGTAATAACTTTGTATGACGTTGGATTGTAGTCATTTCTCGATTATGAGATCCAAACATTATCTGTATTCTATCTATAGTTTATCTGAAGAATACAATAATAAGTTTCGCTAGCGGTGATTGGCCCTTCTAAGACAGGAAAGAATGTAGTGTTTTTCGTCTGTATTTTAATGTATGCTTCATAGTTTCTCAGAAATCAAGTAGCAGCAGGAAATTTTGACAAGAAAGAGATCGACACGGCTCAGTAAGGGAGCCCTAAAACCAAGAAATACCTCTCTTCTCAACGGTTTTGTAACGTTAACATATGACGTTAGGTCGAAGTACACGAAGGCCTATGACGTGTCTAAACTACTGGGGCAACACTGTTAGTTTTCAGTCAATTATCCATTAATTTACGAATCTGCTTTGTTCATGAGATCACCTGTATAGTATCCTTCTTTTGTCGAAATAACTTATCAATATGGCAGAATCCGTTGAGGAAACAGCTCGTCTTTGTTTCGTTCATTGGCATTCCTTGATATTTGCTGGGGACCACCCTTGCGGTGTCTTTCAGACTACGGGAGTTGTCAGCAACCAGATCCTATCGATCGTGGACAACAGGGACCAAAACAGTGGGGCGATAGAACCGAATGACATGACGTCAGATACGTGGACAGCTCCGTATCAGCCAATACGGCTACATTTACAACCTTGTACTGAGGTTGTTTGTTAACTCGATAAGGTAGGAGAGACAGTTTTTGGGTTTGCCTTCTGTTGAAGTTCTCATAAATTGTTTTGGACTCCAGATTTTGTCATTGGGTCCTCACTTGTAGGACGACTGATGTAGACTATACAGACCATGGTCAGTTGACTGGGAATGTCTTCGTCTGACAGACGATTTTTGTTTTGCACCTGCAGAAACCTTATGAAACCTCACGACAACTCCCTAACCAAGGTAGCCAGAGAATAGGGTAAGATTGGTAGTCCCCAGTGCAGTTTGGGACGATCAAAGGTCATGTTCTTTCTGTATCCCGCCCTCATCGGCTCAACCTGAGTACAGTTCGAATCAAGCCCATTTTGTCGCAGTCAATGGCGTACCTGTATCCATACCATTTCTAGTTCTTCCGCTTAGTCTTCTTTTATTAATTCCCAACCTTCTTAGTAACGTTTTTTTCTAGGATATTCCACGTCACTGTTGAAGTGAGCGGCGGCCCGAGCCACAGTACCTTTTGGTCAGGCTCATGACTACTATGATGATGATGATGTCGGATAAAGTAAATTCCGGTTCGGTTTTGATAGGAGCTTGACCATCACGTGATTTTTCTCGCCAACTGACTGCAATGCACTGCTTGTTGTATTTGTTCTGATTTTGCAGGATTACTTCATATTGTTCAATTTTATTTAGACATGCTTCGATTTGTCACGTATTTCTGGACAACACACAATATTTATAGTTATGGTTTTATAACCATACGAAAAAAAACAGTATCAACACTTCAGTTATACCCGTTTCAACACTGTAGGGTATTCTTCCCGGTTAGAAAGTAGAAAAAACCAAATTGATCACCTGAACCTTTCTGAAGCATGCATTTTCCATATGCCATGTTTGGATACACGCAATCACAATTCGGCTCTGAACCGCGGGAAGAGATGCTGTTCCAGTTATGTCAAAGCTACTGTGTCAAGCCTCGAACATTCAACAGTAAGATGGCAAAACCTTGCAAATATCAACAAATTCGCAAGTGGAAACAAAGCAGCATCATCAAAACAAGGTGTCACTGCCATAATTCATTAGATCCATGGACAGCTGAATCAGTCAACAATTATGATCACGCCAGCCGTTTAACCGTCACGGTTTCTAAAATCCCAAGCTACATCAATTGTGAACTGCGAAGGTTTCGGTTCGAAAATGATCTGAACAACAAAAGCCAATCCGACTGTAACCATCTCCACTTCTGCGGCGTATCTCAAAGTTTAAGGGTTGGGTGGATAAGGCGACTATGTTAATATACTACTGTGAAACCTGGTAGTTCAGATTATAAAATGTGAACCGTCGGTAGATATTTCAATATCGAAGTTTACGTTCGCTCGCCGCCTTAGGGTGGCATTTACTGGTACACAGAGAAAGGAAAGTGAGGCTGGTATTTAGTACTGGGTGTCGAACGAGGTACTTTATTCAATCTCTACATGTACACATACTTGGCCGATTAGGTCATGCAGGAAGGATGCAGCTTATCGTCTGTCACACCAGGTAAATTTAGCCGATGATGTGCTAGATTGGCGTAGAGTGCGAGGTGCACAGGTGATGACTTGGCGTGGAATAATTGTCAGTCAACAAGAGGTTAACTACTGTAGCTCGGACTAGTCTTTCACAATGAGGCTCTGGAAACTTTGGTTAGAGGTCTTGAGCGAGATGTTAGCTAATCGAGCGAGTTGTCTGTGAGGTAAATTTGCTTGATAACTAGGGGCATTGACAGTCGTAAGGAAACTGTTTTGCCGATGATACCTTACTTTCACCCCCAGCCTGACTGTTTTTGTGCAGGGTGCATGCATCGTGTTGTTGATCGTCCGTGTACAGACACGGCTGTTTTTATCAGTTGTCTCGTTCCTTCCAATTCCAAATTTATTTAGTCAGGGCCTAGTTTTTTCTGGTTACATAACAATTAACCGTCAGCACGAACCGCTGATGATGATGCTGATTTGTTGCTAATGGCGGTACGATGATATTGGAACAGCAACATTCGGTTCTTTGGGATATCTTCACGCTACAGCTACCTCATCCACCAACGGAAAAATTCGAACAACTTAACTGTAGTCCAGTAGAATGGATCATTCAGAAGCCCCATTGAAACCAAGAGGTGAGGGTACTCTTGTGTACGTGTACCTGCATACAGGAGGGGGGTATACGGTTTTAAAACAAACTTTTATCGGAAAATATTTCCAAAAGCTCCTATGAGTTCGTCAGAAGGAAGGAATGTTTAGCATACAGTTCGCTTTTAGTTATCTACCATCAGGTCAGCCACGTAACTTTTTCCATCATCTTGGTTGCCAAGTGGGCGAAAAGGGGAAACGGTTGACATAGTTGTGTGACGGATTCCTTCTAGTTTTGTTCACCTGGCAACTGTGATGATATAAAATGTTATGTAACTGACCCGATAGTAAATAGCCGAAAACAGACTGCTCGTCAAATCACGTTTACTTCAAATAGATACATGCTAGACAAAATTTACGCTAACTAGCTCGAAAGAAGCTATGTAACTATCTATTTCGATTTCCATAGTCTGTCAGTAACATAACCCTCCTTATCAGGATTCCCCAAAGAGTATACCAAATTTTGATGGTTTTACAATCAGAGATTTTTCCGTTCGAATACGACAAGCATCAACCCGAGGACAATCATTGGTAGAAAACAAAATGTAACACTTGCTAAACAAATCCATGAAGACAGTTGAAAAAATTCGAGCTCCACCTCAAAGTATCGATCATTCCAGAAACGGCGAACTTCCATGCCTCGATATCTACTCGACTGTGTGCTGAACACACAAACCGCGTACGCAGTGGCAGTTGCGTACTGGAACAGTGGCCCACCGGCGCAACATAGACTTCCGCACATGGACATGATAATCATTGCTTCACGGGATATAATAATTAACGGAAGGCTATACAACAAGAGAGATAATCCGAAAGTGAATAGCACAAGTGTGAGGTAGTAGAACATAGGTCCGTGTACTGATGAGTGTGTACATGTTCTCCACAATCGAAGACCAACTTCTGCATGTTGTCGAAGAAAGTTGAATATTTTTCTGGTGTTTCTTTCATTTCCGCCGCCAAAGTCGAAATGGGGTTTCTTCGTCCATATGCCGCTACGCTCGATGACCTGTTGCATACGGTCGAAAACATAAGTTTTGAGTGCATTTGGTTTAATGAAGTTGAATTTACGAACTGTGTTGAAATTGTGCTAATTATAAGCTGTGAGGAATTTGGATGACAGAAAATGAACATCTAATAAACAATCCTGTCACTCTTTTTTGAATAGAATCACTAGACTAATTCTACTACTGTTGGAGCTCATCAGTAATACATATCATCACAATCGGGATCGCTGTTCGCACGTTGGTCTCCGTGTCATTCACCTCACACTACGAAAAACTTGATTATCATCTATACACAAGAATACTTACCATCGATGAAGTCTGATCGAATTGACACTCTAGAGTGGGATGTCCACATGAATGCGAAATCTGTGGTCCAGTGCGAGGGGTGTCCAATTTACGTGAACCAGACCCCTACTACTTACCAGTACTCAACATATTACTCAAGGATTCTGTTGAATCCTGTGACTTCACTTGAACTGAAAAACCTTAATCATGAGAGCAATCTGTAAGAGTTAAAAAGGCGGTGACGTTAGTTTCACTCGGGGTGATCAGGTAAAATAAACGTGACTGAACGTTTAGATATGACACTTCGATTGTGTCTGATATGTATTCAGTAACGCATTGGTATGCAAGGTGGCCGGGTTGGAATGTAGACCGGAAATGAACTACAGGTTGTGTTAAGGATATTAACCATAAACAAGCATTAGAGAGAACGAAAATCTACTCTGGTGTCTCTTATCGTAAGCGTTTGACTGAACTACCTAGCTGAGTACAAAGACTGAGATGGAATACGTGTAGTTCAGAATTTAAATATAATTGCCATAACGGATGAAGCTATCGGGTACTGCTGACTGTTTAGATTGCAAATCTTGCGTCGTCATTTATTGACTATTCCTCAGTATCTCAAATCTCAGTGCAGTGGGTGCAAGTCTTGCTTGTGTTCTGTCCCCGGTAGAGCAAACTCATTCAGAAGGAGACGTGTCTCTGTGACCGTGACACAACCAGTTCTATTCTTCCCCTCCTCAACATCTCGCGTTATCTTTTAGGATAGAACATACACAGTTTGTATGCACGCAGTTTCCGTGTTTTGAAATTTTAAGCGAACTGGGCTGAAAATTGAATCCACTTATATGTTCTACTCATGAGTAGCCTAACATACTTTCAGAATTTCGCTTTGGTCCAATGTAGAACATTCCGATCCACAGCTGGATTCGAAGGTCCGACCGATACCGCATGCCTATTTCTTACAATCAAATGAGCAACTATAATACGATAGGATCTCGCACACCTCACTGCTGAATCCTATCGTCCGTGAATTTCCACAGTGCTACACGGAAGTCCACATCGGAGGCAGTTTGATTACACTTAACGCCTGTCCTGATCTCAACTCGGTGGGATCGGTAATGGACCTGCGCAGTCTCCCCGTAGTAGGTCACCTGAACATCTCGATTTTTTTTCCAGCACTTCACTATATACTTGAATAAACTTTATGGCGAACGATCAGTTATTTTGTACCTACTGCCTACTTTGGTATACGCAAGATTGTTTGGACAGCTTCTATGTAGGATTAGTATGTGGATCCAACTGACCGTAGTAAAAGCGAGCATATATATCAAGTATGTGTATGGTTGGCGGCATCCGAGACGGATTAGCCTGTCACAGTGACCGAAGCCAAAGGACGCCTGCGCTT